>CABFWB010001291.1:11085-29323 GCA_902151455.1 Timema bartmani
TAAAAATATATATATAATTGCGTATAGATTGAAAATTATTGATTTTATAAAAATATGTTTCGAATAAAATATTTGTATTATAAATATATATACATATTTGTAATGCTAAGTAATTTCATATCTCAAATAGTTTTGGAGCTATTATAAAAAATGTTAATTTACACTTTTGACCGGAGCCCTTAAAGCCATTTTGCCGAAATATTGAGTGTAGCCATTTTATTTGGAATATTTATTACTGTTCATAAATGAAATTTAATTAAAATCGTTATAGCCGATTTTGAGAAAATTGACTTTTTCTCTTTTTTCCCTTCAGTAAACTACCCTTAATTTTAGGGGTAGATATCCAATTCCAAAAAGCCCTCGGGGCAACCCTATGAAAACCCTAGATATCAAGTTTTAGCTCAATCGGTAAAATAGTTTAGGCTCTAGTTGGAGGTACAGACAGACAGACAGACAGACGGAAATTCAAAAGCCACTTTACGGATTAAGTGAGTCATGAAACGTCAAGATTCATCAAAATCTCGAGTTCGATTTTTTTGACGATCACCATACTTTCTCTACCTGTAAGATAGAGAGAAAGTAAAAATTATATATATTGGTGTATAGCTTAGAAATTAGTGGTCTTATCAAATATATATTTCAAATAAAAGATTTTTATCTTTAATGATACTACACATTTACAATAATAAGTTATTTTGTCTCTCGTATAATCGCGGAGATATTATGAGAATAGGAAAAATACCTCAATGTAAGGTATTCTCAAAGTAATGTCCATGAGAAAAAGAGAATTGCCAACTTGTTTATAGTAATGAACACTGTCTAGATAAAAAAAATTAATCAATACTGTTAGAATGAATTTGGAAAAAAAAATTGTTTTCCTTTCTTTTTGCCCTTCAGTAAACTAACCTTGATTTTAGGGTTAGATGTCTAATTGCAAACTTGCGAACTTATGAAAACACCAGATACCAAGTTTGAATCGGTAAAATAGTTTATTATCCAGCCTGGGGTACAAATGGATGGGTGGACAGACAGATGGCATTACGAAAACCTCTTTTTTGGTTTCAGGGGGTTATGAAACGTCAACATTTATCAATATCTCGTGTTCGATTTTTTGAACAATCGCAATACTATCTCTCCCGAGGTGTCGAGGGAAAATAAAAGGTGAGATATTAATGAGGGTATAAAATAATTTAGATCAAATGAAGTGTATTAATTAAAAAAATTACTTAACTGAAGAAATGTTGTCCATTAATTTATTATCTTAGATTTGGATCCATTTTGCAATTATGCTGTCAAATGGTTCATCTACCAGCTGAATCGACCAGTCTCAGCACATTAAACATTTATCAATAGCTTGGAAATATGTATGGATGGGTTGACACTCACGTAATAACATAAAGTGTTGACATAAATAGTACGGTTGGTTTTCAGTAAACATATGAAAATGAAAAATAATTCCAGAGGATGAATTAAACAAAGATGAGAGAAACATTAATTGGCAATCAAATAGATTGTTTGCTATCCTTTTGTTTTGCGATCGGCACGCTCTTGTGTCAGAAATGGCAATAAAATACGTGACTCTAAAATAATCTAATAGAACAAGACGATGAAGGAGGATATATAAGTAATTTTAGTGAGCACGTGACCCATTATATGATGGGAAGCGTGAATGAGAAAGTACAACCTGTCAGAATTGAGCTTCCATCTCACGAACTATGAGTAAGGCATGTTAAAATCTCAGATAAGGGGCCGTCCTTAAAATGCGTAAAGCATTTTTTCATATTTTGAGCCCACACCCTTCTTCACATGTAAAGGATCGTATGATTTTCCACCCTCCCTCCCTCTTTATCATACGTAGTATCTTACAATTTGGGAAATTAAATTATTTTAAATATTTAATTATTTTTAGACATAAGGATTGGTGTCAAAGTGAGTGACATTAAATTTTATAATACATTTATTTGTAGTAAAACTATGTGTAACACATAATAAATAAATGAAATACAAGTGCAGTTTTATAATTAATAAATATATATTAAGAAATCATATTGTGTATTATTTTATGCTACTTTATATTAAATTTATATATAAAGTGAATTAAAAAAAAATTTGAATCAAAATGAAAAAATTGAATGTGTTGTATAAAATAAATGAGACGGCGCACAGCACGTACTTTTTTTAATCTTAAAATAGAAACATTTCCAAAAAAACTGACAAAATCTGTGAAATGAAATACAATGTTGCAAAAACACTCCACCAAATAGTATACTTGTAATAATATACACTCTTGCAAAAGCATTGAGAAAAGGGGAGCATCTTGGTCCACCAAAAACCATAACAATCAATTTCATTTTCAAAAACTTGAATAATAAATATATAAGGATTTATAGACTAGAAACTATTGATTTAATAAAATATATTTCAAACAAGAGAGTTTTATATTTATTAGTACTAAATATTTATAATGATAAATTATTTCGTATCACCCGCCTTGGTGGCGTAGTTAGCTAGTGCGCTAGTTTCGTATTAATCTAGACTGCTGGGGATGGGGAGATCGAGGTTCGAATCTCGATTGGGTGAACTGGGATTTGGTTTACCTAAATGGTTTCCATGATATGTGCTTTCACTTCCTCTATATTCAGTCTTCCCAGTTCCTAACCCACTAGCATAATTAGTACTTGGGCATACAACCCGAACATGTAATAAGACGCGGTACTAAGTATTATTATTTCATATCTCTAACAGTTGAGATGATCAAAATTGGAAATGTTTGCATAAGTGCATACCCTCAAAGTAATTTTCATGGAAGAATGAAACTCGACATTTTATTTGTAACATTGTCGAGATACTAAATTTAAAAATCGCCAGAGCGTATTTGGAGGGAATCCATTTTTTCTCTTTTGGCTCTTCAGTAAACTACCCTTAATTTTAAGGCTAAATATCTAATTCCAAAAACCCCCTCTTGGGGAAGTTATGAAAACCCTAAATATCAAGTATTAACCAGATTGGTAAGAGAACTCTGACTTTAGTCCAAGATACAGACAGATGGAAGGAAAAACAGATAGACGGCATTGAAAAAATCACTTTATCAGTTCCAGGGGCGCATGAAACGTCAATATTTATCCAAATCTCAAATTCAACTTTTTTTTATGATCACAATATTTATGTCTTTGAGGAGTTAGGAGAAAGTAAAAATGTTTATATATATTCTGAAAATTGAAAAATGACACCTGGACACGGGAATCGAACCCGTGTCCAGGTGTCATTTTTCAATTTTCAGAATATGATATCTAGATGGAGTAATTCCCACTAATAAGCATAAATAATATCTCTGGCTATTAATTCTCGTTTATATATATGTTTTACTAAATTCACAGCCAATGTTTAAAAATGACATTGAAACTCTTTCTCATAAACTTGGAAAAAAAAAACTGCTCTTAAAAAAGCATTTTGAATAGTTAAAGTCTATTAATATAATAATTATATAATTAATCTGTGCTCCACTGGCCTTGGAATCTTTCTACCATTGACTGTATGGATTGTAATGAATCCGTTTCTTTAATAACACCACCATTATCAATACACTTGCACATGCCTTAGCGATCAATCTCACTATCTGCCTTCCCTTTTGAGTTCTCACGTCCATTAATAAGTGAGTTGAAAATTAAATATTTTATAATCTCTAGCCAACAACTTTTTTTAGATTCTGTTTAACAATAAACAATAATAAAAAACCTTACCCCCACTCCTTCAGAAAACATAAGAAAATACTGACCTCAATCCGAAAAAAAAACTCTTTACGTAGTTTAAGAACGGCCCCTAATATTAAAAAAGTGAGGTGTCAAGATTTAGTTTTTGCTATGGACGATTTGGATTATTAAATTCTAACTTCGTGTCCAAGACCATAACATTTACCATTTAAATCCTTTCCGTGCATTGAACCTCACATTGAATGGTGTTTTTTATTTACATACCGTTCGTAGTTTGGTTGAAAGAAAACCTCAAATGTGTAGATTGTAGAAAAATACATTCTTAAACAAAACAACCATGCTTTATTTGAGCAAGATCACCAGAATATAAAGGTACTGTTGTTTAGTTTCTTTTTTACAATCTTATGTTACTTTAGGGAAATGGCAACATAACTAATTATTGTCAAAATTAAATTTACCAAATTATAAAAATGCCTTCGAATTTAAATGCTAGGACATCTGATTTTCTGGATTTAGAGCCTAGAATTAACATATCCAAATTCTTGGTCGAATATATTTCCTTCCGATACGAGTAAGAATGAGGTATTAAAATTTAAGAGAATCAAGTTTGCCTTTAATTTTTTATTAAAAATTGAATCAGTTTGGAGTATGAGTAACTTTAGAGAACATATCTGGCCCATAGAATACTGATAATATATCAACGATCGAATAAAAGGGCTTTCTGATTATTAAATGAGAATTATTTAAATAGACCATTATTTTTAAATAAATATATTTAAAGCCTTCTGGCAACGAAATTATAAAACCACATTTGAATGAGATATCTGGTGAGCTACCCTAAAACTGATACAATAATTTAACAAAGGAAGTAGTTAGTTACAGACTTAAAAATTATGTACATATTATGACACACAATTTTTATATATATGTATATATATATATTTGTTAGTAATTTATAAAAAAATATTTCGTAAAACTCGTCAATGTAGGTGCCCAATTGACTTTTTAACATATTCTACTATTATCACTTTAGTTTAATAGATTTATTGAGATAACAAATAACCATATGTTAATAGCTGAACACATTGCTTCGAAAATATTTCAATATATTTTTAAAATTAAATGTATTTTATATATTAAAAATACCCACACTATTTGTTTGAAATCTGAACTCTCAAAGGCATCACATTGAACCAAATATTCAAATCCAAACATTGATATACGAAAAATTTCACTTAAACTATCCTTCAAACGACCGTATAATCCATTTTTCTATATTTTGTTTTACTATTCAGAATAAAACATGAAGAAGATAATAAATCCTTTTTCATCTTAAACATAGAGTATGATAATTTAGAGCTTGTAAATTCGAATATGAGTTTAGTAAAGGCATTAAATAAAATTGAAGTGCATGTGTTAGGTCACCGAAAAATTTACACATAATAAAAAGGTCAGTTGTATCTCCAAAGGAAGGACTTTATTTGACAGTTCACAACTATCTAATACAGTTTAATATATTCCCATTCCAATATACGTATTCGAAAGCCGTTATTTTCAATAGACGGTGTCAATTCTAAGAGCTGTTGGATAAATTTAGCGAATATTTGTCAGTGTTCACTACTATATATTTTTATCTCTTCAAAAATGCTATTTCTTTGGCTATCCATATATACTATAGCCTACATAACTTTGGTTAATATCACAAGAGACCATATTTAATTGTATTTGATAGATTATTGAATATAAATTTAATTTATTTACATTATTATTTCATATTGTGATAGGCCTATATTTTTCAACCCCTTTTTAAATTGGAAAAAATACTTTTTAATTTACGATTATTGCTTAGGACTTATAAAACTCTCTCCCAAAAATAAGTGATTTCTTCCATATTTATCCTTGACATCACAAATAAATCAAACAAAATAATTGTATATATAACTATTCACACTTATAAAGTAATTATTTTTTAATCTCGTCTCGCTACCCAAAGTGTTATCCGCATTTAATTTCACTATTGGGATATAGAAGAGTGAGATACATCTAATAGAAAATGTAACACGAAGGGTGAGTGGGAAACAATTTGAGAAACATATTTCTCAGCAACATCCGCTTGGAGTTTAAACTACGTTCTTGTAGATGAGATAGACTTTTAGCCTGCGAGCTCACAAATACGGGATTATTTAGGTAAATCACAACTAAGAAATATTAAATGAGTGAACTAAGTTAGGTAATACATATTTTAAGTGAACCCTTTTTACCATTAAAATTATTGTTGAGATAATTTATTTTATATAGTTTGATAATCTATGTTAGTTTAGGAAGAGAACATTTCAATTACTAAAAGAAGTATATCGTTTACAAAATAATATCTTTGAGACAAGAATGCTAAGTTTTTTAATAATGTAAATATTTTTAAAAGTTCAAACGAATTGAAATTTAATGAATGTACTATATTTTTAGAAAACAGGAGATCTGTTAATAAATTTTTTCTCTCTATTTTTTATCCCTAATTGTTGAGAGAAATTGCTTTGTAGAAAAAGCTGAATCTAATTCCTATGAAAATCAAAAATAAATTTTAGAATAAAGATATGATAATGGTGATAAACGATACTGCTCTCATGTTTTAAGGTTTCTTTTGCTGTATATAGCTGAGTGTACTAATAAGTCCAGAGCTTGCTTGTAAAATGTCAAAAGTGAACTTGATTGCAACCCTATGGTTATTAATAGACTAAACTTGATTAGTTTTCTAATGGAGGATAAGTGGTGTCCATACTGGATTATTTTTCTAGTATTAATTTGAAGCTAGTTACTTTTTTGTCAGCAACGCGTCTCCTTACCCGTTTGGGTTATTTGCTTATGTACTAATAACGCTAATTGTTTTAGGGAATAGTAAGGTTATATTAATAGGAAGTGTACGAGCTTTTGCGTTGAGGGAGAATGGAAAAACTGTTTGGAAAAATCAAGCTTAGTACATCAAACCGAGATTCGAAACTCAATCTCCCCGTCACCGGCACTCTAGTCTATTGTGAGAGTAGCTCATTAGACCATGCGGCTACCGAAGTGGTTTGTTATATTATTATTTGGGACATTTGACTGTAGTGCAAATTAACATGAGTTAATTGTAGTATTAGTACTAATATTAGGAGCATTTAAAATGCACTAACTAAACCAATCGACTGTATCAGCTATCAACTTATCACTGGAAAATCAGGAGTTTCAATTTTCTCAATCAAATATTTTTAGGTAGTGCATGAAATATAGCCCAGGATCTTTAGCTCAGTAGATTATGTATATTTGTATATATATAAAACCATATACACATATATATACAAATGTACCCATGTATTGCTTGGGGAGACTATTGGAAATCCGCAATGATAGAACACTTTAGGTGAGCCACCTTCACTACACCTAGTCGAGATTATAATCTAGAATGACCACCCATTCATTACCAGCAATTACATCGATTGTGAGACTTCCATCCTAGATCATGTGACCACAGATGCAAGCTACTATTGACCTAAGATAAGATGTTGGGTACAACAGTAAAAAAATAGTTTACCCGTAAAGTAAACTACATAATAAAAAGTAAATATTGATAGCGTAACACTTAGCATAGCTATATTAGCTGTGATGAATAATTTAGGGCACTAATATCGATTTCATACACTCATATAAAACAGACAACTTCTTGTCCTCCTGTTAGGTAGACAATGACCATATATTTTAAAACAATTTTATAACAACATTAATATAGTTCGCTCTAAATAAATAATCACCATTTCATAATTACAGCACTTATACATTTTAAATCAACATAAGAAGTTTAGATTTTCATGATTTTCAGTCTCTAACATTTACATCATAAAAAATATTATTTTATTCATATTTATAGTACTTTTCAAAAGTACAAGTTGTATATCACATAATCTGGAAAGTAGATATCTAAAATTTGTTTTAATACATTTTGTAGACATGGTTCTTACTGAACAAATTCTATTATATTTTTATAAATAAAAACTGCCCGTGATAGTTTAATCTTAGTACAACTCCAGACCGCCCAGAGGAGCAGGGATAGAAATGGGAGATTTTCCTATGGCCCCCGCATTTGAAGGAAACATTTTTTATAAAGTATACAGCTTAATATTATCTAAACAAAAATACACAGATGTTATTAGTTATCTTGTGTGAAGAGGGGTCCCAAAAAATGCCGCTGTCTCAAGTTTCCTAAATACTCTGGGAGGCCCTAGTACAACCAATAAAACTATTTTGGTTTATAAATCATTTGTTTGGCCGTAGGAACTATTTTTTGCGTTGTGTCCTTTTTTTTAGAACCACGTCTTACTACCCGTATGGGTCAAAATCTTATGTACTAATTATACAAATGATTTTGGATTAGGCAGGTTATATTTATTGAAAATGTACCCGCATTTGCGTTAAGGTTTTTAGAACCACGCCTTACTACCCGTATAGGTCATAAACTTATAAACTAATTACACAAATGATTTTGGGAGTAAAAAAGTTATATTTATTGAAAATGCACCCGCATTTGCGTTAAGGGATAGTGGAAAGCCATTTTAGAAAAAAAACTCAGTACACCCGAAGGAGATTCTAACCTCGATTTCACTACCATCGGCAGTCTAGTTGATTGTGAGAGTGACACGTTAGACTATGCGGCCACCGAAGTGGGTTTGTTGATTTTAGTTTACACATAGGCTTTTTTTTTCAAACAAATTCGATCTTATCGGTTTGACACATTACTATCTAAAATCTAACATTAAGTTCTTTAATCTGGATCTTGGTTCGTTTTATCATCTGAAACAAATAAACAGCGTATTTTCGTTTCATTCCACGCAGTGAGAAAATGATGAGAGTTTCTGTAACAGGACCCAGGTGTTTCTGTCTGGGATAAAGCTGAAAACAAATTATATCTGACTAGGATTTCCGCATATTTCATCATTTCGCGTGATATAGGCTCTCTTTCCATGTTCATCCGCGGGACACCTTGGGGTTGGTGGAAGGGGACAAGGGTATAGTTGGCAAGAACCCGTGGAACGTGAAATCATAATCTTGTTAACGTTTGTGAAATATGTTACTGTTTAGAGGCGCATGCATGAAGGACAGCGTGTCGTGTGATAATGGTCATTGTTTAATCGTATTGTTAGCTTGAAACGCTGGAAAATAGAGCCGACTAATGTAAATAACATGTAAACTCACATGCGACAAACTATTAATGAGTTTACATTGTATAAATATGTTTCGCTAATAAACTATATATTATATATTTTACTATATGAAGCAATGAATTTATAAGTATCTATATCCAATTAATAGGATATTTATTTATATATAACTAATAAATAGATTATCCTCAACAAAAGAACATTAAATTCCCCAGTATCAAAGGATTTGTAGAATTACTTTATGGCTAATCTAGTTAGAATTTCTGATGGCATGGAGTTGTTGGTTTGAATACCAGCTGAATAAACCGAGAGTAGTTATTCACAAATGTTTTACTTATTTCCCTATAGTAAAATGTTGGTATATTTTCTCTAAATATAACCTTTCTCATCTTTATCTCATTAATATAAGTATGTAGATAGCCTGGACGAAGAGTAAGACATAGTGAAAAAAGCCCAAAAATAACATTAATTTATAAATTAAATTATATATTATGTATCATTTATCAAACGTAAATTTATTATCAGATGCAACTGTATATTTGTTAGTTATTTTGTTTGTGTTTGTGGTACTGGATTAAAATTTGTACTTACTAACAAAATAAAGAACGACAAATAAAATAAAGAGGAAAAACTGTTGTAATACACTTTGATATTGTATTTATTAGTTAAATAAATCCTTCCAGTTTAAATTATTATTATTATTATTATTATTATTATTATTATTATTATTATTATTATTAGCACCGCGTCTTACTACCCGTTCGGGTTATACGCACTTACGCTAATGTGCAATGGTAGGGTGATTATGAGATGAAATGGAGGACCTACAGTTTAACGTGGAATCCGAACCACGGTGGAGGCCTGGCATTCCTCACATTCACAAGTTGTGATTAATACACATCTTGTTAGAGGTGAAGGAAGGGTTTGGTATTCAGATAAATCTGTGCCGGGACCGAGGATTGAACCCCGGACCCTCAGCACAGAAGTCTGACAGCTTACCCCTAGACCACCAGGTCACCTCCTGTTAAAAAAAAAATAAAAAAAATAGCAATTTGAATAATGTGTTTATCATAGTTTTTAAGCATCTAGCTTCATTTTAATTAATTTCAAAATGTAAAAAAAAAAATATTAAGCTTGGACATGAGAATAGATATATTATAGAAATTTTCTGTGAACACATTAATACAAATTTTTAAAAAATACAGTTAATAAAATCAACTATTGATTTTGAGTTCAGTACAATACGTTCCCATTTACAATATTTTATAATTAGTGAGTGATTGATTTTTGTCAGCCTTTAACGATGTTACTGTATTTAATAAAAATAGTAGACGTATTTATTTATCAGAATAATATTATTCATGTTATTTAATGAAACCTTCCATTTTGCTTATTTTAGATGATTATTTAAATCATGTACACCCGCAAAAAACCCATAAAAGCTTTATAATAATTTCTAAATTCTATGTTTTTTAAATAAGCACTGACAAAAACGAGATAGAATTTATATTTTATATAAAGGTGTTTTTTATAAGTAAAGCTAATTACCCATGGTAAGTGATCAGGTTGAAGAGGGCATCTTATAAAAAATGCACCCACATTAACGTATAATTTAAGAAAACCACAGGAAAAACAAACTCCAATAGCATCAGGCATGGATAGGAACCCTTGACTCCATATTGATGGTCATCAAAAGTGAAATGTGACTATAATATATTAGAACATTTTTACACTGATACCGCATTGATATAGTTAACTAATAAAAATATTATTTCATCTTTTATAAGCGTATGTAGGCATACATCAAAATGCCTTAATATGTACAGTACCTTAAACTATAGAAATTAATAAATATAATTAGTTTTTACCATTTTTAAAGCTACGGCCATACTTACAACTTGGTCACCGCAGCAAAAACGCCATGACAAGGCTGCCAGAACGCAAAGCAATGTTATTTCAATGAGACCCAAAGTCGTTACCGTTTGCGACCATGTCACTGTCGTCTAGAACGTTCACCTGCATATAAAACAAGAAGAAAAAACGCCGTGATCTTGTCGCAAACCGGAGCGACTTTGGGTCTCCAATGTGAATAATATTAATTGAGACCTGGTCACGACATTTTCGCTGCGGCGGGCGACCAGGTTACAGGTATGGCCTTAGCCTTCAAAAGGGTAGAATATTACTTAAATTATAATACAAGCCAAGACTTAGATATTGTCGTAAATAAATTACAAAGGTAGGAGTTCAAATAAATTTAATTAATAGATAGAATATTGAAGATAAATATCGTTATGATTAACACTTCTACAAGTTGTTTATACTCAATGTTTACTGTTTTTCCTTAACACACTTTGATATTTAAAATATTTACCTTGACTACATTTACTATAGTATGAGTCAAATTGATCAAATTAAAAACAGGACATAATACACTAGTAATTAATAAACTAGTTTTTAATGAAAATGATATATTAAAAAAACAAATTAAAACATAATTATTCAAAAGTAGTAAGGAGTAACGGGAACAGAAATCTCAGATAGAACTTAAATAGATTTTTAAAAATAGAGTCAAAATATTTTATAAAGTAATTTGAATATTTCAACTTTTACAATTCAAACAATCACCAACTTTTGAATAGTTATGCTTTAATTGGTTGTTTTAACATGTTTTATTTCACTTTTGTTAAAAACTAGTTTGTTAATTATTTGTGTATTATGTACTGTTTGTTAATTTAACCAATTTGACTCATACTAACATAAATATAGTCAAGGTAAATATTTTAAATAACAAAGTGTGTTAAGGAAAAACAGAAACCATTGAGTGTAAACAACTTGTAAAAGTGTTAATCATAACGATATTTATCCTCAATATTCAATCTATTAATTAAATTTATTTGAACTCATACATTTGTAATTTATTAACGACAATATCTAAGTCTTGGTTAATATTATATTCATCTATTCCTTACGAAAGATTTAATTATAATGTTTTCCAAAATGTTATATTATATTACTCATATTAATAAGGTTGATGTGACCATTATAAGTCTGCTTTATAAAAACGTAAATTATTTGTCATACAAAATTAGCACCTTAATACTCGTCTGGGCTTATCAACTAATTATAATTTTAGGGCTAAGAAGAGAAAGGTATAGTTTAGAGGAATTATACCAACATTTTATTAGAGAGAGGGAGTTGAAGAAACTAATTAAATTATTTAATGAATTAAACTAATAACAGCCAATTACCAAGTCACAGTTGGCTGCGTTATCCGATGGCTCGTGATATTAATATAATCACATACTAGTAGCCGACGATTTCCGCTAAGTCCATTATAGACTCTGCCTTAAAATATGAGTGAAGAATGACCCAGGGCACGAGACGAATCCTGGATAGATCAGTGGTTAGAGCATTGGCGTACTAAGCCAGAGGTCCCGGGTTCGATTCCCGTGTCCAGGTGTCATTTTTCAATTTTCAGAATATGATATCTAGTGGAGTAATTCCCTACTAATAAGCATAAATAATAGCTCTGGCTATTAATTCTTAATTAAGAGGACACCAGCTAAATACCCCTATCGGGATATGAGCCTTGACCACAGCGTAGTCAGAAAAAATCCGACTAAACGAGACTCACGCATTTGTTCATGGTCTTGCCAGTGTGGCTATAAAAATAAATAATTGTCGTGAAAAATGTACAGTGTACACCCATGATACACATATATTTTCTCTTTTAGTTTTACTATCTCTTCAATCCTTTTACCAAACACATTAATAATGTGTCCTAAAGTCGTGCCAAGTAAATCGAAACGTCACATCTCCTGGACAAATAATCATGGCCTTCATGATATATTAATAGTGCTCATTTTCGTGCCCTCACATTACTTAATGATAAGTCGAGCTACATGATTTTACTTTATACGATTTTGCGTGAGGAAAATATAATGTCATTAATAATGTTGTGGTAAGGGAATTATTTCATGAAATCAATACTTTATTTCATTTCTAGCTATAAAATTCGTCACGGGTTTCAAGCTTATCGTCCTAAAGCTGATAAAATATCCCTAGGGTTGAAATATTCAATTATATATTTTGTAATTGGAAGCCCTTTTTTAATAAATATATCTTTCAAAATAAATAAATTTCGCCATGTAAATCATCATGTCCGTCCGAATTAGTTTGTTACTGTATTAACCAGGATTTCCATGTAATCATACTAAAGTATTTTTAACAATAAAAATAATTAATTAAATAATTAAAAATATACAACAAACGAAATTTTAAAAGGACATAAAGTTTATATTTGTAAAATAAACACTAACTGTGTAATAATATTTGAATGTTCCATCATCATAGATATTAAAATAATTTTATCCCTATATATAATATGATAAGCCCTTTGCGGTAAGAGAAATTACGAGGATATGACAGAACAGATTTTAACAAACTACCACTCATTTTGACGATTAGGAGTCCAGGATGTCGGGAAAAAAAGTATTTTTTCACGAAAACCCCATTTTCACAAAGAATTTTCATTTTTTTATTCTTTGTTTAGTCACCATGGAAACTTATTTGCTGCATGGCTGTAAATCTCTTAATAAAATATTTCTCTTTGTCTGGAAAAATTATAGCTCAATCTTTATTTGTTAGTTCAAACACATCACAATTTTCTCTTTGAATGAATATCTCTCTTTGGATGCTGGTCATAACACATCTAAATTGAGGTGCCTAAACTGGAAAAACATTTATTTTTTATTGGAATGTTGCTATCGTTAATTCGCAATTAAATCAATAATATGGAGCATTTTTAGAAAATTAAAAAGTTAAGTTATTAAATTCATTAAAATATTTTCTACGTTTTGTTTCGCAAACAGTAAAATGATGTTTAAATGTGTTTTGGTATGTATTACAATTTATAAGCTCAAAAACAATAAGATGTCTTGAATAATTAAAAAAAAGCAATTTTAACTATATAAGTATGAGTTTTGTTGCTCAATTTTTTAAATAAAGGGTTTTGATATTCATTATAGCAAATAGAAACACAATACAAATAAATAAGTTAGTCTATGCTTTTATATTTCCGCTTAGTTTTGAGAATAATATATTCAAAAAATAATGTTTTGTGTACCCCATCTATCTTTTCACATTCTAACAAAAACATTAAGTTCACTTATGTTTCCATGCCAATAATTTTGAGAGAATGATATTTCAAAGTACCGTAAAATTTGAGTACCACATCTATAGTTACACAACCACACACACCCACACACACCCACACCCACCCACACACACACACCCACCCACACACCCACCCACACACCCACCCACACACCCACCCACACACACACACGCACGCATGCACGCACACTCTCTATGGTATAATCTTTTCTCATTCTCTCTCACACACACTTTCTACCCTCACATACACTCTTTAGCACACAATTTCTTTCGAATTATTATATTTATTATACTTTCTCTCGTAATCTCTGTCTAAAACACTATCAAACGCTCTATTATCTCTCAATTTCTCTCTCTCTCAAACGATCGATCTCTCTCTCGAACGTTCCATCTCTTGAGCGCTCTCTCTATCAAACTCTCTCCCTCTCAAATACCTTCCCTCTCAAATACCCCCTCTCAAATACCCCCTCTCAAATACCCTCATTCTCAAATACCCTCACTCTCAAATACCCTCACTCTCAAATACCCTCACTCTCAAATACCCTCACTCTCAAATACCCTCACTCTCAAACTCTCTCACAACCCGCTCTCTCTCAGACCCACTTTCTCTCTTTCTCTAAAACTTGCTTTCTCAATTGCTTTCTCTAACTTCTCTCAAATTATTTCTCTCAAACACGCTCTCTTGAACTCTCTCTCAATCTAATTTTATCTCCTTAAACTAATCTCACCCTCTCTAACTTTTCTCTCTCAATTTCTCACACATGCACTCACATTTTCTCTCTATTTCACACAATATCCCTCCCAAAATTGTACACACTCTCTTTCCCACACACACTATTTTACAAAATTCCCCAAACATATTATCTTTCTCACACACAATCTTTAACTTTTTCTCCCACACTTTCTCTCACACATATTCTTTCTCCTCACACACATACTTTTTCTGTTCTTCCAGTATTTCTCTCTCTAGTCCATACATATACTCTCACTATCAATCACTCACACTCACTCAATCTCTCTCAATTGCTCATTCTCTATCTCTTACATTCATTTTCTCACACCTCACACCTCACACTCCTTTCTCACACTTACACTCATTTTCACTTTCACCCACACACCTACACAATCACACACTCAAACACTTACACTCTCATTTTCACTATAACATTTTATGATTCTCTCTATTTTATATCTTATATATAATTCGATAAGCCCATTTCCAGTAATATAAATTACAAGGAAATGACTGAACAAATTTTGACAAACGAACACTCATTTAATAACTAAGGGTGGTGCTGGTAGACAAAGTGGCCTTAAACTAAGAACCCATTTTCCTAGCAAATGTTCCATCTTTTTCTTCTGTGTGGGCAGTGGTCCATCTTAACAATCATTCTTTGTGTACATCACCATGGAAACAAAGATTTGTGTATAGCTGTATACTGGCAAATAAAATATTTGTCTTTGTTTAAAAATAATATTAGCTCAATAATTGTTATTTGTGTGGTTTGGTTCAACGAATATATAGAGATCTGGAAGAGGGGTTATTTTTAATTTCTTATCGAGGCTTGAAGGGGAAAAATATACATTTTTATTCAAATTACACACCAAAAACTATATTTATTAAAGAAAAGTTTATGGTCTTTGACGAGTAAACTTTTAGTTAAAAAGTGAGTGAGGGCTTATTATATGGATCATTTCCCAATAAAAAGTTTATAATACATTTTAGTGCAGTAGTTCACTTTAATATCATTGTGGTGAGAGTTTGTTCAGTTATAACAGTTACCTGGTTGAAGGCAGCTGTGCCGGTACTCCGTGTTCCTTCATCTTGCCTAGTAGTACTCAAATCGCCTGCTAGACCGCAGCTCGTCTCCGGTATGTTCCCAGGACGAAGGACCAAAGTTCGATTGACCGGTGGCCTTCTCCAAGGTCTGATCTTCCTCCTGGGGGACTTGGGTCTGAAATTCTTGGAGGTTGCGGGGCGAGAGGGCTGCCACGACTTTTTGGCCTGTTAACAAGATGGTTGTATTCAGTAGCGTAATCAGGATATGGATAAGAATTCAAGGAAAGTCGGTCAGCACATCAACGAAGGTAAGCCAGAAGTAATGACCTTGTCGAGAAGAAGGAATGAAGGAACAGTGAAAATAGGAGAAATGAATTTAAAGAAAGTGAATAAGTTCAAATATCTGGGTACATGTTTCAATGAGGAAAAACACCATAAAGGAAGACCTTCACGAAAGAATAATGGTGGCCTCGCAAAGTTATTACAGTCTCAAGGGCCTGTTAAAAAGGAGGAGCATTTCTACAAGAAGCAAGCTGAGAGCGTACAATGCTATTGTATTTCCTGTATAGATCAGAAACGTGGAACACAACGAAGATAGAAAAAGAGAGACTAAGGACATTCGAAAGGAAGATTATGAGAAATAAATTAGGTACCGTATGAAAATAAGAGGGTTACATAAGAAGGAAAATTAGTGAAATATAGGAGATGATGAAACAACCATATTTAGTGCAGAAAATGTGAGCGAATACAACTATATGGGCGGGCCATGTAGCCAGGATGAGACCAGGAAAAGGCCCGAGGGTAGTTTTTATTTTATTTAGCACTTCGTCTTACTACCCGTTCGATTTATACGCTTAAATACCAGTTTACACTAATGGATTTTTAGGAATTGACAAGGATGAATTTAGATGAAGTGAACCCACATTTGCGTGGAGGGAGAGTGAAAAACCATTTAGGAAAACTATCCTCAGTTCACCCGACCGAGATTCCAACCTCGATCTCCCCGTTCTCGGTGGTCTAGCTCAACCCGACTGGTGCGTTAGCCAACTACGCCATCGAGGTGGGTCCGAGGGTAGTGATCGAAGGCATTCCCGAAAGCCCCAGATCACTTGAACCTTTTAAAACAAGGTGGAAAGATGACGTCACTAAGGATCTGAAGGAACTACAGGTGGAAGATTAGAAAAAAGTGGCCCAAGATAGAACAAGACGGAAGAGACTTGTGAGGTCAGCGCGTGGTCTCTTATGGCTTGTGATTACTGGTAATAATAATAATAATAATAATAATAATAATAATAATAATAATAATTCGTCAGTATTTTAGGGTGTGTGGGCTTAAGGCCCAATCTGAGGACCCAGGTTGCTTAAGACAATGGCATTTTTTGGTTCCATTTACATACAAAATAATTAACTTAATAAATTATTCATTTCTACTACCTAACACAACATGACATGAACACAACTTTCTATCACTACAAAGATACATTTTTCTTCTCCGCAGCTAAGTACCTGCCTGGGCTGTATACAAATATTAATAACGTTAATGAAACAGGGATGAGTAAGGTATATGTGTATATATATGTATATAATCACCGTGTCATACTACCAGTTCAGGATTTACGCATATATAATACATATTACTTTAATGTGGTAGGTGTGATAATAATAATAATATTTAGCACCGCGTCTTACTACCCGTTCGGTCTATACGCTTAAGTACTAATTACTCTAACGGATTAGGAATTGGGAGGGTTGAGTTTAGAGGAAGTGAACCCGCATTTGCGTGGAGGGAGAGTGGAAAACCATTTAGTAAAAACCACCCCCAGTTCACCCGACCGAGATTTGAACCTCGATCTCCCCGTCCTCGGCGGTCGAGCTCAACACGACTAGCGCGTTAGCCAACTACGCCACCGAGGTGGGTAGGTAGGTGTGAGGAAGGAAGCATTTTAGAGGTGATCCACCCGCATATTAAGGAAAAACCACCCTCAGTTAACCCAACTGGGATTCTAACCCCAACATCCCCGTCATCATCAGTTTATAGTTAACGGCAAATTATTTCAGTCTGTCCAGTGAGTCTGACGGCAATATCATCGTGAGAACAATGTCTTGATGTACAGTATATCGGAAGGACGTCGGTAGTTGAGTATTAGAATGAAACTGTATTTTGTTTCCAGTGGAACGAGGCATTTTATACTGTTTGAACAGACGAACCATGGGAAAAAGGTGGTTGGGGGGCTACAAGCACCCCCTCGACGTAGTTTAGCTGAGTCAAGTCTAGAGTTGAATGGAAGCTCGTGTGTGCAACTCTTCCAATGAAGCCGTTCCTACCCAGAGATGTTCCCGAGTCGTGGTATGTAACAAATTATATTATAACATTTATATATATATAT
>CABFWB010001291.1:29434-49232 GCA_902151455.1 Timema bartmani
ATATATATATATATATAATTAGATATTCATGTATATTTTATTTTGTGAAATAATTTTCTCTAGCAGATTTACTTTGTATGGGCCAGGAATGGTTAGCCCGCTACAACTAATCCACGTAAACAAAAAATTTCGCTTATAATTCAATAATTTTTAGGTTATAAATCATTACTACACTTTAACTTACAACAGTCCCAAACATACATTATTTTAATGCTGTTTCTTAAATCAGACTAATAGAATGTTTGATTTGGAATACATTCTTCGTTTTCCCCACGTTTTGCTACATTTCCAAACAATTCGCATGGACACTAAAGATATAATTATTATGAAAGAAGAAATTTTAGTAATTGTAATTGCATTTTATTGGAAAGAGAGTGGAAATTAACTTAGGAGAAATATCCAGGAGGTTTTCAAGCCTTGACCTCCTAGTCAAAGGCCAATAAGACCAAAATAATTTGACGCCTTCGCCCATCTGACCAAAAATACCGATTATACTTAATCAAAAGACTAGGGTTCAATCGGTGACTTGGAATTAAATTAAAATATAGTCTATTATGGTTTGAACACAGTATGTTATAAATATAAAATATTTTCTTTGAAAACTTGAACGGTTTTTGTTGACATCTAATGGCGTTTTATATCCTGACTTAACTATTTCAAACACTTCTAACTAATGGGGCCACTTTGATTAGCGATGAACTTCCGCGCAGACATTCAGTTCTAAGGCAAAATTTCAAAATGTGGTTCACGCCAAAACAAAGTCGAAGGATTCTACCAGAGCTCCTTCCCCATATCAACCCTATTTTTGAGTTTGATTAATAGCATAAAATATGTGAGAATGGAACCTTAGCTCATTTCAATTACATTTTAAGCATATTTGTATAGATTTGAGACCAGGCTTTATGAAAAAGAGCTGTAGCTATAACTTACTCTAACCAAATACAGACTTTTTTTGTAGGGATTTTTAATACTGTCAGTCCCATGTCAATTGTGGCATGTAAAATAACCCTGAAAGCTATGTGAAAATAACACTCCACCAAAATTAGTGGGCCCTTTTACTCTTGCTTATAGAAAATCTAGTGTGCTGATATAATCAGTCGGTTCAGAAAGTATACATTAAATACATAAAATAAATTAAAAAGTGAAAGTGAGCTGCACCATAGTGGAACCCGTCAGTGAAGATTTGCAACCTTTTAGGAGAAACAAAGTGTACCTACCCTTCGTCTACCATATCAGGTAGCAAGCCTTACCTTGCATGATTACTCTATGGTATTGATTATAAATATAGTGTCAAGGCGTGATACATCAAGGTAATACTGATGCTACCTTGTGGCTTTATGCATTATTCCTCGACAATAGCGAAGTTTCGATCGTCAAAATAATAATTTTACTATTTTACTTTATCTAAAAATGTGGTCTCAATTCCACTATACTATGATTAAGCCTACAGAAATCCGCAATAAGATGATTGTTTCTCCTGGTATGAGCTTTATTAATTATCTACGTTACGTGCTATCCGTGTAGTGAGAAGAGCTCTTAAAAGTGTTCTCCACTAATTATCTTTAGGAATATCATAATGGTCACCTCTTGAATTAGTTTGGGACCTCTTCATCAACTGCATCTTGAAATAATGGTGAGCTTCTATGTGTGTGTGTGCCAAATTCATACGAGCAAGCCTACCCAATAATTCCCTTCAAGAGTAGTGTTGTAGAGCTCCCGAAACTTCGGCACCACCCAACTATTTACGAACCCAAAAGCCACTTCAAGCAATATAATGGAATACTAGAGAAGAAGATCTCATACCGTAGCCTCACTAGATTCTCAAAGTCATCTCAGCTGACAACGAGTTGTTTTAAGAGCACAAAACATATCCGAATACGGACAAAATATTTATTAGTATATTATATGACATGTCAATTTATGTTTTTGAAAATTATTTTGTGTCACACTGTACTTTTGAAAGATTGATTTCGCCTCCGTTTTCAACAAGTTCTTACAAACAAGCTATTTTCCCTTTATATGGAATGCCATATTTAAAAAGTATAATTTTACTGAAGTTATCGACCATTTATACTAAACAATTTAAGGATAATTTGTTTAGTATGGAGTATGATATAACAACAAATTTAGTACAGTTTGGATTGAGAGCCAACCTCTCATATCAAAGTTGGATTTGAGAAATACATCCTTTATTTTCAAAACTTGTCTGCTCCATTTTCTCATATTTTTCACAAATCAGGAAAAACTGTTTCCATATTTTAATCTTTTCCTGACAAGTTGATTTAATTTTACATTAACTTATAGAACAACTATGGCTTCTTAAAAATAACATTGAACACATTTAAAAGTAATCAATAATGATTTGTCAAAGTCGATAGTAGTTGTCTTAGAAATGTCATAAAACTTATTTGAAATTATTATCAATCGAGATATAAAGGTTATTAATCGGTTGGTATAGTACATTTACAAAGATTTTGTCCTTTTATAACACTTGATAATTTATTTTGATTGAAATAAATGCCAATTTGTCTGCATTTTCCCAAGGAACCAAAGATATTGGCTAGGTATATTATAAAAAAATGTAATCAGTAGTTTTAGCATTATTTAAAAAACCAAAGTTTTCGTGAAAGACCGTAATAAAAGTGTATTAAATTTTGATAATATTTTATTGACACATTAGTAATATTTTTTTTAGCACCTCGTCTTACTTTCTATATTACGTCTATGAACTCATTACACTAATTGTTCAAGGATTAGGAAAAATTAATTTAGAGAGAGTGTACCTTATTTTTCGCAGAGAGAGAAGGAAACCAGTACTTGTATTTGCATGGAGAGAGAGTGGGAAACCATTTAGGAAAACCACCCTCTGTACACCTTACCGGGATCAAACCACGATTTACCCGTCATCAGCAGTCTAGTCTATTGTGAGAGTGACGTAGAAGTGGTTCCCAACATTTTTCAACTGACGTTCCCTCCTATTTTTTAAGATATTTATACAAACGAAAAATGTAATGCTTTCCAGTCACTTCTTTATTTTATACAAAAATCGATGTAACACTGGCAGGATAGTGGTAGAAATAAATTACTGAAAATCACCGTGATGGTTGGTGCCGTTTTGTTTTCATCATATGTTTAATATTGGGTTTAATGTTTGACAAAGAACACCACAAATCACTCTGCATTTCAAGTCGACAACGCTGCTTATTGTTTATGACAGTCAGAGTTGAAGATTCATTGGTGTTGCATGTGGCCACAATGGTAGCTCAGTGTCGTGTTTTTCAAACTGTCCCCAGCCAGTTATTTCAGTCCACGCGAGGATATTTAAAATTATTCTTTATTTGTTTTTCACACTATAAAATAGCACGAGTATTTATAATTGCCAAATTTGTTCAAATCTGAATTAAGAACATCTTACAAGGCTGCCGCCAAAGCATGTGAGTCTTTCCGTGTGTTGTAAACTTTTTTACTTGTAAAAGTTAACAGTCGTTATTAAATTTTCATAATATTAGTGTAAAAAATGTTGTTGGCTCCAGCATGTATTTTTTCTGATTCAAAGGTTCCTCTTGTACCGTAAAAAAAGTTTGGGAACCTTTTGTTTAGGTGGAGGGTTAGAGAGGATAGTTGGAGATCAAATCAGAGGCTTGCAAGATTGAAAATAGACTCGTGAATGCACAAATTTGGCTGGTTACCGACTTTATTACCAGAGGTAGGCAGTTTTTCCAATACTGCAATAAATAATTATCTTAATTATGTTGTAAAAGTTATTTAAATAAAAATATCCTTATTTCCCAATTGGTACCACACTCCCCCTTTACCGTGGAAGTGCTTCCCACCACTCCCAAGGTTATGAACTACTGCCTTAGACCATGCGGCCACCAAAGTGGTTGTTAGAGATAATTATTTGAGTAGCAAATACATCATGTATCTCTCTTGTGAGTTGTAAGTCATATATTCGATTACATTCTTTCAATATACCTGGTTGCTGTGGTACGGAACTCAAGGTTTTAATTTCGGTCGGCTGAACTGAGATTGGTCTCTCACATGTGATTTTTAACAGTGATTTTAACATCTCTGTTTAAACCTAATGTGGGTGCCCTTATTTTAAAATACTTTTCCCATGAGTATATAATAAATTATTCATTGACATGCAAGTAGCCTACCACCATTTAAAATGTATTATAAAGTTATTAAAAGGACTATAAAAGTATTTACCAGGTAAACCATACTTCAATTGCCTCAAGAAACTGTCTAAATTAAATACAAACATCAAAAACACACACATATATATGTATGTATTATTTACATAGTTTGGTTGTCACAAAAGGATAAAAGAAATTATTCCATTCTATTTGTTGTGAAACCAAATCAAACCAAATTCAAATAGTACTGTGGTCTCCCAAAGGTGGAACGAGCTCTTACTTGATATTTATTGTAAAACGAGTTTAAATCATGCAATTCTTTCGAACACTGACAAATTCAAATACTTCGGCTATCCCTAAGAAAAATGAAACAATCTCTCTTTATCTCCAGTCTACACATCTATTTGGAAAAAAAAATCCCACAAAAGAATAGACTGTCCTCGCCCCCCAAAATCCATTTGGTTACAACCAAGACCGGATTAGATGTATTGGTAGCGCTGGTGGTACACAATACCCCTGGTGGTCCCTTTCCAAACTACTGATGTGTGAAATTAGAGACCGCGCCTCGTCCATCACGTTAATTATCACGCTATAGCTGGCCTTCACGAAGGATTCTAAAAGATCAATGACCTGTTGTAGTAAGGACGAGAACCTCAGAAAATCACCACTAGAATGTAAAGATATAATTGACTTGTTTCTTTTCTATTTTAAATTGAGGTATTTACCAGAGCTTCGTTGTTTTTGTGGCTGTAGCTCTTCGTACACGCAATGCAGATAGTATTAAAATTAGGAACTAATTGTTTTTAAATATTTTTACTGAAACTATTAGAATCTTGAATTTCCTTAAATATATCCACTAGGGTCACGTTTATAATATATGGTTTCTGTCTAAGGTTAAGTTAATCTTACATACACAATAGACCTTGCGGTTGTAAAGTGAACGTTTAAAACATCAATTTGGAGGTATTTTTTGACTAAAACTAACTCTTTTATCCTTTTATATTGGATAAGATAGCTGAAGGGCCGGTCTTATGACTCCTGGATAGCTATTAATCTGGCAGATAAATATTTCTACCTGGACGATAAGTTAAAAGTGCGTCTTATGACTGCCTGATAGCATTTATCTGCTATATAAAATGTATTTATTCATCACATTTTTATTGGGAGGTTTAAGTACTTTTATCTGAAAGTTAATATAGTTGTTGCCATAGTGACGCGTTGTTTTTCATGAGGTTTCATCTATCAGAATCTGTTTTTTAGTTAAAATCTTGGTTCGCGTGTTTAGTAGGCACAGGCCCAGGCTTTAACTTTATATAAAGTTAGAACATCTAATTCACACTTTTATATAATATGACAAGCTATAATTGTAGAGTTATAGTTATATAGGTACAAATTATTTAAATGTGAGTACAATAAATGAAATTTTGTACCCAACTATTGACCACATTTTGGCAGAAACCGAAATTAGTACTTTTAAGACATCTTAGCTTCTGCGCCCACGTGACACCATCTGTTTACTCGCAATCATTTAGCCACCATTATTTAACAAATGTTGAGCGTTGTAGGGTCTAGCCAGGTTATAGTGGTAGCAGTAGGGCTTATACGCATGCACGCACCAGTAAAAACAGTACCAACCTTGCGTTTTCTGTATAAAAATATATTTATCCTTCAGATAGCTATCCGGCAGATAAATTCAGTTCATAATATGCGTTATGTATTAAAGTGATTGATTACCTTTATCTGGTCGCTAACTTTAACCTCCCGATAGCAATATTTATCTAGTAGTCATAAGACTGGCCCTAAGACGTTTAACTTATGGTCATAAGATACACTAAATAATAATATTAATAAAAATAGTCTGAAAATTGTAAAATGACACCTCGACATGAGAGTCAAAACCAGGACCTTTGGTTTAGTACGCCAATGCTCTAACCACTGAGCTATACAGGAATTGTCCCATATAAAAATAATAATAATAATAATAATAATAATAATAATAATAATAATTTATTTTAGCGATTACAAACAAAATGGGGTAATACGTTTGGGCTTGGTAAGAGCCACTGATGAAACATACAAATAAGTTAAACATAGTTAAAGGTGACCTGGTGGTCTAGGGGTAAGGTGTCAAACTTCAGTGCTAAGGGTCCAGGGTTCAATCCTCGGTCCCGGCATGTATATATCTGATTGCCAAATCCTTCCTTCACATCCGACAAGACGTGTATTAATCCCAACTTGTGAGTGTGAGGAATGCCAGGCCTCCACCGTGGTTCGGATTCCACGTTAAACTGTAGGTCCTCCATTTCATCTCAAAATTACCCTACCACTGCACATTAGCGTAAGTGCGTATAACCCGAACGGTTAGTAAGACGTGGTGATAATAATAATTATCATAATAATATAATAATAATAAAACATAGTTAAATTATAATAAAATACCCAGTCCAAGCTAACGATGTCAGCTATTTGTTAGATGGTTAAATTTCAAGTTACATAGTCTTGAAAATTCCCTACTATAAATCTGGGCACTTCAACGACCCCGCCACTTTCCCCATTGATACAATGAATAGTTAATCTTAATAGACTGTTTGGCTACCTATATCTAATGCTCCCCTTCTTCCGTTTCACATACATGAGAGAGAGGGCTACGATCTCCTCCTGTTGTTTATTTCTGCACTGTATTGCTTCAAAATTAAAATAAACTATACATTCCTTGTTCATTATTTCAAGTAGAAATGATGACACAGAAATTTAACACTCTCTATATACTTTTGGGAGATTTATGAAGTCCCTGTTCATGTATAGTTTAATTTTTAGGGTAATAGACCATTACAAAATGTATTAAAGTTATGAAGCTATAAGCTAATAGTTGAATTGTTTTACGCCATTTAAAAAAAAAATCCAAGCAATTATTTTTTGTGTCCCTTGAAAATTTTATGAAAAATATTATAAAGGCTTCTATATACAGGTTAAGTGCTTTTTGGTCTCGGAATCACCGTGAGGTGATTTATTCCTTATGAAAAAATAAGCGCAAATATATTGAAACATTTTTCCAGAAACTAATTAGTAAGGGAGTTATTTATGAGCTCTTGAAAACTGCGTTTTAAAATGATTTTATGTAAAAAATCTCAGAAACAACCTGAGCTATAACAACAAATCCATTGATAGTGTTTTGTTTAACTAAGATGTTAAATTTCTGAAAATTTTGTTTGTACCCCTTCACTGGATAAATGGGGGTTGCCACCCTCGCCTTGTCTTGCAACATTACACAACTGGCTGCTTTACTCCAAGGTGATAACAAGCTGTGCTGAAACTAAACATGTGGTTTTTTCCGGATAATGTGAACCCTTAGAAAGTTCTAACATCACCCCTTTTCTTAATTTAAACATTATGTTTAATAATTCGTCACTAAAAATCAATTAATCGAAGTGTTACAAAACTCAATGTGAAAAGAGGGTGATATCCCTCATTTGATCAGTTATTTCTAATATTTTTACATAAAAGCATTTTAAAATTGGGTTTTCAAGTACTCATACATAGCTCCCTTGATAATCATTTGCGAGAAAAATTCATCCATATATTTCCTACTTATGTTTTAAAAAGAACCACCTCGCGGTGGGTCCAAGACCAATAACGACTCATCCCGTATTAACAGGAGTGTTTTTAATTGAATTTTATGTTAATGTAATGGGTAGGCAGACATATAAATGGTGTAACGAGATTAGTGTCTAACAGTAAGACCGGCGTTCTCTCATTGTATACCCTGGCTGAGCTCCCTGTTCTTTCTGTCTCTCTCTTTGTCTAGCAAGTATGCAGCGGCATTCTCACTTGGCTGGGGGATTAGAGAGGACAGGGGGGTGGACGGGGCACACGTCTGTAAGGGTATGGGTCCTTTTAATTCTGGCCTAGTAATCTAGAAGTGGAGGATTCCAGACCCCTAGCTGGTACCAACCCTATATATACACGTTCAGCGTTAGCCGGGTGTGCTCAGTTCTTGGTTCTCAACCAGTGAGTCCGGGAGTTTCCAGTCAGAGTTGTGGACAGTGAATTTAGTGGACCAGCGTGTCCAGGATTGGGCTAGCGTGCTCTGGCGGGTTGGCGTGTTCGCGAGTGGGTCGGCGAGTCCGGCGTTCGTTTATCGCGGGTCATCACAGTGTGTCATGTGCGGGGACATGCGGAGGCTTGTGTGGATTACACGGGTGATGTAGACATTTATTGTTATTATGAACTACTTTTTAACGAACAGTTTTGTGACAGTTCTTTATATTTGAATAGTTATTACGTATTTTATGGTTGTTAATTTCTCTAATTTAATTTTATTTTCAAGTGTTCTTATTGATTTATTAATTTACAGACTTGATCAAGACTAGTTTTATTTTATTTAATGACTTGTTTAGTTGTAATTAATTTAGATGTATAGTTAATCAGTGTGTTTATGTATGCTTTAGTTTTAATAGTCAAAACCTTGAATATTCTGTGGGCATTTTCATTCGTGTTTAATCAGCAACCCACTCCAGTATCCTTAAAATAACTCGTGGCTCGCACGGTGACGTGTGACCAGCCCCCGTGACCCCCCAGGTCACACGTGCTCTACGTTACAATATATTATGGTGTTGGCTAAATACTATACAATGTGACCAAAAAGTACCCATTCGGTACACTGGTGACATTTATATACACATTTGGTTATATTACACATTTTTTCTTTGAGCACTGTTACCTACAAATTAATCACCCTATGGGTCTGTATGTTTATCGCTGTGCTTTACACACAAATTTAAACTCTTTGATCTCCAAATAAATACCATTGCCAACCAGCAACTAATTCAAATAACAACAGGTTTACAAGTGTAAGTAAGGGATACGGGGACTTATTGGCTATTTTGTAGATAGGCTACCTCTTTTATTAGCACCACGGCTTACTACCCGTTATGGTTATAAGCTTATATACTAATCACGCTAATGGTTTCATGGATTAGTGCGGTTATGTTTTTAAGGAAACGTACTCAAATTTACGTAGAGGGAGAGTGTAAAACCATTTTGGGGAAAACCGTCCCTCAGTACAACCGACCGAGATTTGAATCTAGATCTCCCCGTCATCAGCAGTCTAGTCTACTGTGAGAGAAGAGCGTTAAACCAATTTAATTTTACTAGACAGATAAACACCACATTAATACTCACCCATGTTGTGTATAATATATGATTAGCCTATCGCTTAGTATTCCAGGATATTATGAAATTATAATAATAATTATAATTGAAAATTTTACAATTATCGATCTTTAGTAAATGAAGCAATATAAACCAGAATTTTAAATAAACTAATTTCGCATAGAGAGGTTTATGTGTATATAGTCTAACCGTTATTAATAATCAATTAATATAAATGGTACTAAGATAAATATAAACTCTAATTTAAGACCTCTAAACCGAAATGCTAAAAAAAAAGATTGCAATACACTTATCGTGAAAGGTAGCAATCTTACCTTTACTGGATACACTATGCCCCTATTTTATCAAACTACACCATAGTGGAACCAAATAAGGTAAATTTGATTCTTTTCAGGATAAACAGAGAGTACACAGCGTCAGGGTTACCATAGTATATTTTGAAAAGTCTCAGGTCCCTACGACTTTTTTTTAGCACCACGTCTTACTGCTCATTCGAGATATACACTTACAGACTAATTACGTGAATGGATTTAAAGATTAGTAAGGGTATATTTAGAGGAAGTGTACCCGCATTTGAATCGAGGGAGAGTGGAAACATGTGGACACTTAAGAGGGTCTACTAGACTTTGATGCCTTGGATATAAGTCACTTACATACAAACAATTAAACGCGAATGGCCGGGTGAGGTCGTGTTTTAACTCGAATGTTTGGCATCTAATTTGTCTGCCTGTTTGTTCCATTGTTACTGCCCAATGCGTGGACCAATTTTAACTTTCTTTGGTTGAGACATTTAATAAACCTGGTTCTAAACAACGGATGTAATTTTTTTAAATATTTGATATCTATTACGATTATAAGGTCTTAAACTGCGTGAACAAAGGTTATTCTCTATGCATCAAATGTACTATTAAATAACGCATTCATTTGTTTTCTATCTTACTTAATCACAAAGGAAAGCTATCAACCTCAAATCCAAAGAGAAATTTTAAATTAATGATAAGAAAATAACATGATTCTTGACATTATGCACATAATTAGCATTTTTTGAATAGGGAGAATGAGGTTTACTTTTGGCAGAACTAATAGTTTATAGATTGAGTTATATTCAATCATATGAAGACTTCAGATTGAATAAGTAGCCATATTGTGGATTTTTGTAAACATATCAATATATTTAAATCGCTTTACGCATAAAATATTGCCTACCTAAGCTACTAATTATAATACAGAATACATTGCACTATACAAGCTGTTAACTTGGAAATGTTACGTTAGGGAACAAAATAACTATACGTGCTAAAATCATTTTCCATTACGGTTTTCGCTTTCATGAATTCCATTACAAGTAGGTGGGATCAGAGAAAGGATAGGAGGGATGTGGGAAAGTATCGGAGGGTGAGTTTAGTGCCCGAAGCTCTCTGGGATAGTATCCAGTGCCACGATCAGTATTCAGGTCTTGTCCACACAGCTGTGCGAGGCACTAGGGGACTCGCAACAGTTGGCTTTCTTTGGTCGTGTATTCAAGTCTCTACGCTGCAGTTCCATATCCTTTAGCGACATAGTAGAAATAAGCTTTCACCTCCTCTCTAAATCTTCTTTTGTTATTTCCTATTCATACAATCATAGACATAGCACAGAGAGGACATTAACGCTTTCAACATGGTGAACAGTGATGTATGCAACATAGTGAAAAGTGATGTTCCTAACATGGCTGACAGATTACTCTCCCTATCCCCATCTTTAGCTATGTGAGATGTAAATCTTTCCATTTATATTTCTAGTGTTAACGTCCTTGGAATAAATTAAACATGGGCTATCTCAAATTGCATTCATTCCACTCAAAGATCTGGACGTGCTAAAAAAAAAATCCAAAAGTATTACGTTAACAGTTTAGAAAATATTCAATTATTTGTTTCTAGAAAAAAATAGAAACTATTTTAAAGGAAAAAAAAATCCAATAGAGACAGCCCAAATTAAATTTACTCCAAAGAAGATAGTACCATAAACATTATCAATTGAGTTATAACAGGGCAATAACATCAATTTCCAGTTCTCTACTCTCACGTGTCGTCCGCAGCGCTTGGTGGTTGAATATCTAACTAACTTTGGGTCAGCTGTAAACATGATTTGTTAATACTTCAATAATATAATCAGAGGCTTAACTAATAAATCCACTTCCTTTGGAATCAAATGATTCCAAAACTTTACCAAAAAATGTTTATCTCTAATTGCCATACTAGGTCTATATTTAGCGTTTGCTAGAAAAATGTTGCCCTCTCTCCTTCCTAATCGTTCCAAACACACACTTTGAGGGCTTTATAAACTATCTTTCCCCCAACTACTTAGTAGGTCATAAGACGACAATGCGAAAAATATACTGAAAGTTTTTCATCCCTACCCTTTTAAGGTTCATTCCTATTACTTATTTCATAGACGTAACCTAGAGTTACCTAGTTATACTCGAAATATGGTAGAAATATTACTCTCCATATTTTTTTCAAACTTGAGGCTACTCCTATTGCTACTACAATCAAATCCGTATCATAGAGTGTACAGTTAGTGAAGCTAAGAACATGATACAAAAATTATACCTCCCTTAAAACTTATTGCAGCTAGCTACCTATATTACTACAATCATGAACGTATCATGAGGAAACAAAAGCAGATACACTTGCCTAGGAATTAATAAGTCATATATTAAAGTTATTCTTTCTAAGTAGTTTATTCTAAGTACACGTTTAAATTATTACACTTATTAAAAAAGTGATTTTATTAGTAAAAAAAGATTCTTGGCTTTGCACTTACTCTCAGCATTGCAAATTATGTATTCATGGTAGGGCATTGTAAATTAAAAAAGAAAATAGGACTGTCATAGTCAAGGTCGTTAATTTCGACGTAATCCTTGTGGTAGTTTGCAAAATCTTACTTTGATCAAGTAGGCTGGTGCTCAATCACTAACCTGTGTACTACGCGTGGGTAGTTCCATTATTGGTTTCCATAGTTTCTTCAGGCAAATTCTAGTACCTTTTTTAAATTTTGAACCCACCTCTTTACTTACTCTAGTTATTTTTATTTATTTAACACCACGTCTTACTAACCGTTAGAGTTATACGCCTGAGTACTAATTACTATAATGGGTTAGGAATTTGAAAGGTTAAATATAGAGAAAGTGAATCCGCATTTGCTTGGAGGGAGAGTGGAAAACTACTTTAGGGAAACTCACGTGAGTGCGATTCAAATCTTGATCTCCCCGTCCTCGGAAATATAGCTCAACATGAAATTAGCGCGTCAGCTAACTACACCACCGAAGCGGGTCATTAGTTACTGAACTACGGATAGTCTGAATGAGTCAGAGGACGTGCATAAAAAAGACAAATGTTGAAGTTAAAACCCTGTTTTCAATAACTAATTTAATTTTTCTTGACAAAGGGTTTTAAAAAACGTAATATTGACCCATATTAGTTGAAATACCATGGGTTTCCCGGCAAAAATGTTTTTAGTTTAACGACTAGAAGGTAACTTTCAGGTTAGTGCCTTTTTTTTAGCACCCTGTTTTACTATCTGGTTGGGTCATACGACTATGTACTAACTACGCTAATTGTGTTTGGGATTAGGAAGGTTATATTTAGAAGAAATGCACCCACATTTGAGTGGAAGGAGAGTAGAAAACAATTTCTTGGGAAAACAACCCTCACTACACCCGTTCGAGATTTGAACTTTGATATTACAGTCATCGGCAGTCTAAGTCTATTGCGAAAGTAGCACGTTATACCATGTGGCCACCAAATACGTCTTTAAGACCATTAAAGCCCTGCGTGGCCTTTTTGATTTCTACACTGTTCTTATAAATAATTAAAAAAAAGTATTATTAAAATTTTTAAGATTGCAGCTGCGTGGTGCATACATTCATGCACATAGACTACCAATGTTTAAATATCAGCCTTCTGCATATAGAAGATATCACGCATTGCTCATAACAAACTAACAAACTCTTCATTTTAATAATATAACAAAAATCTGTTAAAAAAACATGTCATTTATTTTTGAGCTAGCAAGAATAGGGCTACTAATATTATAGGCGGAATATTATGTGATACATAAATTTACACACATAAATACCTTTTCATATAAGCGCAGTACATGTTACGTTAATCTATTCAGTCTTTGAATTAATTGGCTCAAGGCTCAATCCCAAACAGATTTAATTGAAACAATACATAATGTGGTACATCATTCTATTTTCAGACGATTGTTTGCGTGTCCTGTAAATTAAGATTATTAATTATGTTGACTTAGCTTACGTGTTTTATGTCACTGATAGTAAAGGCTGTAACTAGATAATTACACTACCATTACAACCACCTATAGCTAAAGAATTATTCTACTACTACTACCAAACCTATAGCTAAAGAATTATACTACTACTATTACTACTGTTACTACTAATAATAATCATAGTAATAATAAGGGTGATAATAGTTTTATACTTTTTTATATTCAGGATTTTGATTGTGTTATATTTATAGATGTGGCAGTAATGAGGGATTGTGAATTATAACTCATCAAATCTGTGCATTTTTCAAACATGTGTTGAGGATTGACACTTTGAGAAGGAAATTAGTCTGAAACATTTGACTTAGTGTGACTGTCCTCTAAACCATTACCACTGAACTATTTATTTCCTTCCCTTGCGCAAATGTCACTAATAATTTTAAGACAAAGTCATTAATGGACGTGTGAGATCGTAAGCTACTTAAGTGGTGTCAGAAGCACAGACACGATGACTCATGGTAGAGATTGGCGCTGCTGAATCCTACAAATTGTTTGTACGGGTAATGCGTTCACACAAAACAAATTTACCCACCTCTATGGCTCTAAGCACTCGAAAGGTCATTGCCACACTTACGCCACTTATCCCTATCTCTAGCTATTTCTATCCAGTCCACCTCATTACACCCTATCTCTTGCAGGTACATTCTAATGTTATCTTCCCATATGCATTTAAGTGTTTTCAATGGTCTCTTCCCTTTGGGTTTACCAGTCAATATCCTGAACATGGTTCTAGATTATCCCATTCACGCTGCATGTCCTGCCAACCGTATTCCAAGAGACTTGATTATCTTAACAATGTCTTGTGATGATTACAGTGTATGTAACTCATTAATATGTAGCCCCTCCACTTTGAAGTAGCCTCACCCCTCTTTGGACCAAATATCCTCCTAAGCATCTTGTTTTCAAGTACCGTAAATTAGTTTTAGTCATGTATTATAAGATATGCCTTTTTACACCCATAGAGAACAACTGGTAAAAATATTGATTTTTATATTCTAAGTTTTACATTCCTTGAAAGCAGGTGAGATGCCAACTACTTACTGACCAAGTAATAACATACATTTCCCGACTGTATTAATTTCATAGTTTCCAATTCAATATCGTTATTGCTAGTAAAAATTGTTCCTAAATATTTAAACTCATTACCCGTGTAAAATGATATGTTGTTCTCAGTAAACCCTAAATTATTGTCCCCAATCTGTGTTCTCTGTGTGGTCATACATTTAGTCTTTTCAGCGTTCACTTCTAAGCCTATTCTCATACTAACATCTAATAAAATATCTAAATTTCTTGTAACAGCTTTCTTACTATCGTTCAACAAAGCTAAATCATCTGCGTGTCTTAATAGCTTCAACTCATCACGTATTTAGAAAGTATCTGATAGGGGATATCCAACTCTTTCGTGTATCTGTCAAATATACCTCAATTAGCTTGAACAGTTTTTTTATAACCTAAACTTAACTAAAATTTAATATAATTTGTTTTTTAAAGGAATTGTAGGCCCTTTAAAAAGCTATGTATAGTTAATGAACCGTCATGTTTTATTCCAACGTTTTTTATTTAAACTAATTTTAATTTTAATTAAAAAACTAATTTAAATATTTTTTAAATGGCACATAACCAATGCAAAACAGCTTAATTTCGAAAAATTGTTGATCAACAAATGTTAGAGTTTTTACTTGTAAAAAATAAATCATGAAAATGTTTTAAAATTAAAACCTACAAACTCTTAACCCAGCCTCTTCTACCCGCTCCGCATATTACTACTAATCCGGCTTATTTCAATGTAATTCTATTATGGGATAGGGAAAGAGATAAATGTTGAGAGTAAATTCACCATCATTTTCGTCGAGCAGGGCTGGGAAACAAGATATTAAAAAGTATGGATTTGAATCCTGACCTCTATGTCACACTCGAAACCGGTTAGATGACCCTTAAGTTTTGCCCAAATGCACGCCAATGCAGAAACCAAACATCCGGTCATAGATAATTTTGCAAATATTTGATTTTAATACAGATATTTAAAAATAAAATTACACAATTGCACGTATTTTTATACAACAAATAAACACCCTTATAAAAATTAGCAATTTCAAACATGGACAAAGGTAATGATATCTTAGAATGATGTACTATTTATATTAAGATGTATACCATTTTTCCTCTCAGACCTGATAATTTTTAGCGAACAAAGAAGGGTACACGGATCGCGTGACTTGAATTTACAAGAGATGCAATTTGGGTCTAGAGTTGTCGACCACTCTCAAAGAACCCTTGCGCTTTGTCACTCCCAAAACTCCATCTCACCCCTGACATTTAGATATTTTCCAGAACATAAAAAAAAAACTCTATCTTTCAATTTTCCTTACTGAACTGACGTGTATGCTTTCTTTGGCAGTCCTGATTATGTGAGGTTTTGAAATCAAACTTTGTTCCCATTTTGTTTGATAAAATTTATTTAAAGTGGATTTGGAAGGAGATCTAAGGTTCGTATTTTTACTGTTTTTATAGATTTTTTTATCAAATTATGAATAGAATATTGCTTCAATAAACTTTTAACATTTATATATTTTTAAACTCATGAGTTTTTTAATTATATTCCTGATTATAGTAGCATTTGGACATTAAATGATACCTGCTTCTGTGGCTACATGGTCTAAGGCATCACTTTCGTGTTAAAATAGACTAGGGGGGGGGATTGGAGTTTGAATCCCAGTTGGGTGTGCTGAGGATGGTTTTTCCAAATAGATTTTCTGCTCTCATTCCACGTAAATCTTGGTAAATTTGCTCTAATTTCAACCTTCCTCCACCCTTAATAACTAGCGGAATAAGTAAATATGCGTGTAACTTAAATAGATGGTAAAACGTGGTGCTAAATTATAATATTTACTGGTGGCTAATTTTGGAAGCTTGAAATGGTTTAGAAATAATAATTACTAGCTATTTGATTCAACATGATTAGCATAATTAGGCAGTGTTTTACTTAGTCAATAAACCTGTAGATGTATTTTTTCAAAGAGAAATTTATTCATGCAAAATTTACTAGTTACCGAATTTTAAAAATAATATTTTAAATAATAACTTGAAAAGGTATGAACGATTAAATAGTGCCATATATTTTCTTTCGTGCTCAACAATAAATTAATCATACAATTTCATATTTGTTGATAAAGGAAGATAAATTAACTAAACAAAACTAACCCCCTAACAAAAGTTTAGTTACTATGAAAATAAAATAAGACGATAATACAAAAATATATATTTGGCAAGTGGCCAAATCGTGAATAGCAGGAATGGATTTTTAATAATTTAACAAACAGGATATTAAGAATATCTAAAGTCCACCCAGTTTTAGGAAACTACCAAGCGTGTAGGCTACTAACATAATTATATTTGGTATACAAACAATTTGTAAGTCATGATGTGGATGGTGATAATTTCAGATAATTATTTACATTCAAATTTTCAGTCCTTTTCAAGAACATATAAATATATTTTTTCTACTGTAGGTTGGTAGTCCACTATAAAGTTGATGTAATATGTTGATAAATTTTAATACATAATATGTGTATCAAAACCAGGAGTGTGAGGTTGTATACTAAAATATTTATTGTAACAAATTAAACTTAGCCATTGAATAGTAAACATAACTAGGCTTAATAGAGTTTGACTTTCCTAATAGGATTATGTATGCCTCTTTTCCTCAGACCCACTAACTTATTTAAATCCAAAATGGTGACCTGGTGGTCTAGGGGTAAGGTGTCAGGCTTCTGCGCTGAGGGTCCGGGGTTCAATCCTCGGTCCCGACACAGATTTATCTGAATGCCAAACCCTTCCTTCACCTCTGACAAGATGTGTGTTTCAGGGGGGACAGAATCCTTTTGAACTTACCTTTCAACGGTCATGGACATGATATAATGATTAGGGTCTATAATAATTATTTCTCCAAAAATTTATATCTTCCCTCCCTCAGTCATATTGAGTATATAAAAAAGTTATTGTTAGAGGTATGAGTATTGACAAACGTAAAGATGAACAGTTTCCGTCTACCTAACATAAAATACAGGGGTTTGATCACATTTAACTGCAATATAAACTATTTCTTGACACTTTGGTTTTCAAGTATTTAATTTAAGGTTAATCCATCCAAATTAAAGATTTACAGTTACGTGCTCTTATACCAGGGGATCCCAACGTGTGCCGTGAAATGTTAGACATTATATTTGGGTTTAAAATTAATTTCAATATATAATTTTTTTTAAAGAAATAGTAGAAACTGATTTGAAAGCTTTAATTAATTTATTTTCCAGAAAATTCAATTCCTCACAGTCAAATAGTTAAGTAATTAATGATTAGCTTGTGGATGTCTTTCTCATAGAAAAGTTTAGTTAATGGACGGATATAGGTAAAAAAAAACACATTTTCTGTTCAACCGCGAGAAGTCTCTCTCAGCATGCGCGCGTCCGTGTCTCCCGTAGTGAAGCCAACCTACACGTTCAGTGTGCCGTGAAGATTCACCACAAAGAATAGTGTGCCGTGAACAAAAAAAAGATTGAGAGCCACTGCTTATGATAATACGTTCTAGTCACTTCTATCAGATAAAAATTAAAGTTAATTTAAAAAATAAAAAATTAATTTTATTTTAAATTGAAATAATATTTATATTTTCATTAATTTTAAAATATATATTTGTAATGGTAACAAAATTTAACATAAATTTTAGTTTCATTGTGACACGCAGACTGAATATCACGTTAATACAGTTTGGTTGGCCAGTGACAGGGAGGTTAGGGTTTGAGTCTCACATTGGTGTATTGATGTGCCCCCCCCCCTCCCCCATAAGTCTTTCAACTATCCCTACGTATAAATTCTGGTACAGTTCCTTTAAATTGTACTTTTTTCATCACTTTCCCAACATATGATTATAAGTTATATTGTTAACTTTTCTGATTTTTTTTAAGTCAAAATGAAGGACATAATGATAGACTAAGAAGTGAGACTCGTTTGCAAGCAAGCGTACGTACTATGATCCTGACATAAAAAAAACTAAAAGTAAAGAACAGGACAGTTCTTAAAAGATCCATCTCTCCAATCCAAGTTGTAGTTTTTTTCAGAGAAAGGGAAAGTGATCTTGTCCAATTTCTACCCAATAAGGAAAATCGTACAAGGGTAGTGGACCCTTTCTTGGACGTGCGTATAACCCGAACAGGTAGTAAGACGCGGTGCTAATAATAATTTCTTGGACAGTGGCGAGGGTAGTAAGAAGCCCTTGCGGCTGATATTAGAGAGACTCGCAATCACCCCATTATCTAGGTCTGACATGTGTTAAACTCTTGTGAACCATCTTCCAGATCAGACGTGTGATAGCTTCACGTAGGAAAAGAGTATTGAGATAAAATAGTCACTTCAACTCAACTTTCATTATTAATATCTATCCTTTAAATGTTAGTCAGAAAAAAGGTGTGGAATATATTAGCCCTAATTATTAATCTGTAATATTTATTTTATTTCGATATCCATCATAATAATCGTTAGGGATCGTGAAACTACCTGGCGCTCGACCACAATAAATATTTAAATATTAAAATCTAGATCTCAGTTAATAACTGACGTACGTGAATCCAGGGCGATCAGGTTGTATACGTACCCAATCAGGATCCGAACTAAGAACGCCAGACCTAGTACGACACTTGCCATTATAGAGTGTCATTAAAAGGTGTGGATTAAAATAAAAGTTTTGATGCATAACTTCTAATATTATTTAAATTGATAGTGAGTAGGCCTACCTTTACTTTTGTTTTACCTCATCTAACTACCTGTAAAGGCTATACGCTTATATGAATTACTCTATTGGGGTAGGGATGAGGAAGAAAACAGTTTAAAGGTAATCTACCTGCATTTATGTGGAAGGAGAGTGGGAAATTTAGGAAAAATCCTCAGTAGACCCAACTGGGATTCGAGCCTCGATCTCTCCGTCATCATTAGGCTAGCCTAGAACGACTGAGTGACGCCTTAAGTAGTCGGTCACTTTAGCGGGTACTACTTTGCCTAAAAGCTCATTTTATAAATCGAGTGAATAGATATTTATGTAAAAAATAAGTTCACAATTTTCACACGAAAAGGAACGAAAGACTTACTTTTTTTTTTTTTTTTTT
>CABFWB010001291.1:49411-92469 GCA_902151455.1 Timema bartmani
GATTTGACATGTTAAGGGTGTGGGGAGGAGGGAGGAGGTGGCTACTACTGTGCAACTCTTACGTCACGTTCACGTACCTTTTTTTTTTTTTTTCGTTTGTACATTTCGCCTTTCCCCATACACCTCCCCCTAAACCTTCTCTCTCTACTTTGCCGTTTCTTTGCAACAAAATAAAACGGGGAGAAAAGGGGGAGAAGGAAGGCTGAAGTTTCTTTCACCCAAATTGGAGGGAAATAAAAGTTGGACAACAAAAAAGAGGAGTAGGAAATTTTCTTTGGGACAGTATAATGCGGGACATAGCTCGGGCTTGCTGAGCGCTCGTTCATTGTAATGTGGAAAGGTTGTCTTATTTTGTAACATGACAGTGACAGATAATTTTATTCGTTAAAATGGGCAGGGTTTCTATTACAAAAAAAATAAAAAATCAACAACATCAAATTCGAGTTTAAATGCAAAGGAAATATTAATTTGTTTAGTTTGTAAGACATTAGTGCATTTGTCTACTGAGCAATGGACTCTGGTTTCAATTAGCGTTTTGGTCGAAAAAATCATAATTGATAAAAATACTCAAATTAAATTACTTTCACAATAATGTATTAATGACTAATGAATAGGTCTTGTATCATTTATAGAGTTAAGCTTGTTTGTAAGCCGTGTGCTAATATAATCTTTCAGTTCAAACATTGAGCGTTATATAGGACCCTAGACAATATCAGGTAAATAAAAATTTTCAAATATGGTAAATGTGTGGTTTAACATTGGAAGTGTGTAAATTTATAAAAACTGTATTTGTTTTACTAATTCACTAAATTTCTCTCTTTCTCATATGTTCAAAATATTAAGTATTTCCTGAATTTATAGCATGCACAGATAATGCGAATCTCCAAACTGGTGAGACAGAAATCTATAACTTATAGCTAAAATAGATTATTTCAATGATTCATGTTTGAAGAAAAGAAAATAAACTTCATTTTTTAATCATAATATTTTCGCCAAACCCATACCGGCAGGCACACGGGCTAGGGCGCCATTATTTACTAGTTTGTTGGATACCAGGATTCCTAGGTTCAAATCCTGGTCTAATGAATTGAGGGTGTTTTTTTTTCTCAAATATCTTACCACTTTCTACCTGCGTATGTGTGGATATATATCCTCTAAATTCTACTGCGGATAGCCCGGACAGCTAGTATGCAATCATCTCAACATAATAAATATATTTGAAATTTAGGTAAACCCTAAATTACGTATACTAGCTTGAAACTCTTTATTCATTTTGGTTTAAATACATTATATTAGTTAAATTAATTAATTAACATCTGCATAGGTGATCTCATAGTCTTTAGTTGATGCTACACTCGCAGTAGACTAGAGTGCCAATGACGGGGAATTTAGGTTCGAATCTCGGTCGGGTGTACTGTGAGGGGTTTTCCAAAATGGTTTTCCACCCTCCCATCACGCAAATAAGCATACAATTTCTATAAATATAACCTTCCTCATTTTTAAAATCATCAGCATAATTAGTACATAAGCGTAGAGTCCAAACGGGTAGTAAGAGATTGCGCTAAAAATATTGATAAACCTATTTAAAATTTAAGGTTTTCTCGTGCCTTTATTTACTAGTACTGTACGTTTAGTGAAAGGATAAATTAAATAGAAACTTGATATTCAGAATAAATTTTTTGAAGGATAGTCAAAAAGGAATATTCACAAATTAGTGTAAAAAAGAGTATAAAAAGAGATATGAATCTCTTAGCCTTAGTCTACTGAGATAATATACCAAGGTTTAATCCTTTAAATTGAATGAGATTTTGATCATCAGTTATTTTGTAGTTTTCTATTTCAAAGTGAGGAAATAACGACTGGAGGATCTGTGTGTTGGGCGTGTTAACACAATCAAGCTAGTTTGTAAGTCATGTGATGATACAATGAGCTGGATTTCAATGTAGGCTATATCTTAAATAACTGTATCGTAAAATTTTTTGGTAGAATCACTGCAAATTATGTCGAAGCTTGCATTAGTATACCCACTCAGGATTTGAATAGGGACTTCAACAAGAGACTAGCGCCTTGTAGCACTTTACCATCACTTCGGATCTACAGATAATTATTTTAATATAATACTGTATCTGTTTTATTTTGTTCCAAAAACAGAAATAAAAAACGGGAAATGTTTTCTTCCTTCTCTCTTAAAAACTAATGTTCACATAAGCTAATTTCACTAAATAATAGTTATATAAGATTTAAGATTTTTATGGTCCTTTGTTTGGCATCCTTCCGCATCAGCAATCATGCAGTTTAATACTTTAGGCTCACAATACGAGTATTAACAAAAATTAAGGTATCCCAAGTAAATGTGTTAATACAAAGTTCTCACTTCTTATGTTTCTTCGTTATTTAGCTATTCTAATAGTTAGTAACAATGTATCATGTGCTAAGCCAAAGATGGCAACTCTATGGCATGCGTGCTACTAGGTACCATTTCAAAATTATTTAGGTGGCACGCCAACATTAAAAATAAACATTAACTGCAACTTTTCCCAAGTATTATAATTTTTTGAAGAAAATTATTATTATTAAGCAGACATTCATTTGCATATTATCTTAATGGTTTAAAATAATCTTGGCTCGTACTTAAGTGCATCTTGTTTAATGTTGAAGACAAGTTATGAACTTAACATAAATATCTTGAATAGCAAAATACAATATATTTCAAAATTATTTGGAAAATATTATGTAAGTTTTTTAAATTTGACACACACATAAATTTATTGTATTTTTTCAATGTTCTTACTTTAAATTATATAAATTAATATTGTATAAGGCACTCACTTTGACAATTAAATAAATCTTTCTTCTTTAAAATCCAGGCACTATTAAAATATTTACAATTTGATTCGAGCTATTCATAATATTCAACCAGTTTTTATTTTTAAATACTCACTAAAAAACGTAAATAAATGATAGCACACTAGACGTGTTCAAAATTCAGCTAGTCCGTAAGTGGCACACTGGTCGGAAAAGTTTCGCCATCCCTGAACAAGGCTCACTTTAGATGTATAAAAAAAAGTCTAAATTGAATACCCAAGAGATTTCCATAACTTCTTATTTAAAGTTTAAATTGCTTGGTTAGTTGATTCTTGAGTTTAAAGATACACATACCAGTTGATACGCGGTCTAAGGCATTAGGCTCGACATGTGTGATTTTTTTCAAATACACCTGAGGTGGAACACTTTGGGCTTCAATAAGTAGACTTGAAAAGTGGTACCTTTATATTTTTCTTGGACTTTGAATTACACACACTGGAGGTCAAGGGGTTTAAGGCATCAAGATTTCAATAAAAAGTTAACTCTGCTTATAGTGAACCTCTATGGACCCAGATATTTGGTTTACAATATCCCAATTTTACTGAAACAAAAATGTCCTACCACCTACCGTAAGTGAGAGGGAAAGGTACCAATAAATAAAATACCACAATTTAGAATAAATGTATTGAAATCTATTTCTAAATATTTAAACAGTCGGTTATGTGTTGTTGCTTACTGTATATCATTTAAAAAAATATTTTCTGGCTTTTATTGGGATAATTTAATCTATTTGTCTGAATATGTATCCATGTAAGTTTAAGATTAAATCACATAAAGATGTCGAGCGTCCTCTAGGTGTAAATTTTATTTGTTAGAAATCACGATTTTCCTACTGAGGGTAATATAAAACAACCAACACAAAATATAGCTTATCTTTGGATTTAAGATTAAAATGTATTTTATGAATTAATATTTGGATTGCAGTTGATTTGGCAATAAAATAAGACATAAAAAATCTACATTCATTATTTGTTTTATTTCCAAGACCCTTAATGCAAAGGAAATCTACAAATAAGATTTTTACACTAAAAGTTAATATATTTGAATTGTAAATTTCAAACGCTAATGTAACCTCACTAACAATAGGCTTTTTGACACTGTTTCGTTTACTGATGAGATAGCGTGATGGTATTTAATATATTGCTGACCCTTTATTTTTAAAGACAAGGAATACAATAGAAGTTCCATATCGATCTAACGAGTACTTTATGAGCTTACTGGAAACAAATAAACGGTATAAATCGAATGTACAGACAAATATACAATGTTATTTTATGTATAGATAGCTAGCTAGCTCTCTAACCTTAAGGAACTTGTAAGCTCATGATATCCAGAATATAAGTTCGCCAATCATTAACCTTACCCTAAGACTGCCAAACAGATATCGCGATTAAATATCAACAAAACCTTAAACAGTACACGAGTTTGGTGTTTACTGGAATGAACACAAAACTACTTTATATGACCCTATACATATGGCCTACAAACTTGTAAACATAGTCTAAAAAATAAAATTTTCCACTCTGAAAATTCCAAAAATCCATATATTTTGGTTGATCACTAATACCTAAATGCCCGAGAAACAATATAGCTCGTATAAGAGCATATAATAGATGGATGTGAATCGAAGGATGTAATAATTTAATAGGAGGGCCACAGCACAAATTATATTGGCATTAGTATTTCAGTTCTCCACTGTTTGTTTTCCTATTGAACCAGTAACGATAAATCCCTACTTGAGTTCTGGCGTTCATGAATTTAAGTAGACTGTTCTAGTGCCATACATTAACCTCCCATCGAAGTCTACCAAAAGTTCTCGTAGCTTCAGGTTTACCAACTAAAATGTTATGTACAAGCCTGTAATCGCCCATGTGTGGTATTAGCTGACTTAATTCCTTCCTGAGCTTTCATAAAGGGTTTAACTGATTGTGAGAGAACTATGACCTGGACAAATTCTTTTAAAACTTAGTATCTTAGTTGAAAAAAGCAATACCACATAAAACGTCAGACTATTTATATACGATTAAATACTTTAGTAGAAATTAGAATTTATGGACCTAGCAATTCCTGTATATATTATTACAGTTTTACTTGTGTTTTTTTAGACATGTGGGAAAAAGACTGTGTTTTAGTGGCTGAGTTAACTATGGAAAGTAATTTGTTGAGGGGTTGGAGGGTGCTATTTCTTGTCACAAGGTGAATTGTTTTATATCTCTATATGAGTGTAGCACTAGTTGCCGAGATAAAGGGGGCAAGTGAGTAAGGAGAGGACAGTAGAGTTATATTAAAAGCCATATATTACTAAGAGTCGCTTGGAGCGCAGTAGGATCAGCCATTATTTTTTTTCAGGAAAAGTAATGTGAACGAGACTAGGACAGGAGACGAAGACTAGAGGAGGGGGTAGAGGGTAGTGTTTCTCGAGGGAGGCTATGCGCGAAGGGGTTGGGGGTGGATAAGAACAAAAACACAACATACAACAAGATGATTACTTCTTTCTTCATTTCCGCTTTCTAGATAGACTCTTCGTAAGGATTTAATAACGCCCCTTATTCAAACAAAAAAAAAAAGGAAAAAAATCCCAATAAATATAAGCTTCGTAAACAATGAACTTTCATTTGTATCCAACTTCCTCAAGGCTATTTTTATAAAAAAAAAAACAATTAAAATATGTTTATAGAAAACAAAAAAGTAAAATAAAAAAGTTATATATTTTTAATAACGCTAGACATTATTCTAGCAGGCAACACAGTGTACCAGATTCTGGCTTAAGCGTTCAGGGTTCAATTCCAGTAGATCTCACATAAAAATGACTCAAATGCAATCCAATTCGGTGGCCGCTTGGTCTAAGTGATACTCTCACAGTAGACTAGACTGTCGATGACGGTGAAATCAAGGTTTGAATCTTGGTAGGGTGTACTAATATTGGTTTCTCCAAAATGGTTTTCATTTCTCTTTACACGAAAATTTGGGCAAAATTTCTTTTAAATACAACCTTCCTCATATATTAAGCCATTAGAGTAATTAGTTTGTAGGCGTATATCTTGGGCAGGTAGTAAGACGCTTTGCTTGAAAAATAATTCAAATGCAGTTACTTATATCTTTTAAATGTGAGTTTAAAAAAATGTATGAAGTCAAAAGTCTGAAGAGATATAAATTAGAGATATATACATAGATCATCTGAAGAGATATAGATTAAACTATAATAATATCACTGACACCTATGGGAATACGGAAAAAGGGGTTAATTATTTTAATATAGTCTAGTTTGTCTAGGACGGAGAAGTCCGAGATTGAATTCAAACCGGGTTTTCTGAGGTGGATTTTCCTAAGCGAATTCTAGTTATTTTTCTACGTAGATGCAGTTTAAGTTTCTTTTAATATTCCAACTTCCTCATTCTTACCTCATTATTGCAAGTATATAGATTTCCCAGGACAGGTAGTTAGACGCGGTGCACGAGAAAATAAAGTAGCCTATAATGATACTAAAACTTCCTGTTAGTCCTTTTTCACTTATAATATCTCTTAAATTAATCAATCGGTTTTTTTTGCAGCAAAGTGTTACCTATAAACGTTATAATTGATCCATATAAGATAAATGTATATAATCTCTAGCTACAAAAATAATAAAAATTTCACTGTTTAGCAACCCAAAAATCTATAATATGCATTAGCAAGTGTAATATGTTATAGTGATGCATTATTAGGTAAGTATATATTTGGTCACTGAATGGGTCTGAAAAAAGATTAAAATTTTATATTAATATTTTAATGTGTGTGTGTAGTTGTGTATGAACTAACAGCCCGAGATGTTAAAATAAAAATAATGAAGTATGATTAAAGAAGGTAGACTTAAGAGGATGTATACTCGCTTCTTCCTGTAGAAAGAAAGTGCAACTATTTTATAACACTATTTCAGTGTACCCAAATGACACTTGAACCCTAACCTTTCTAGTACTAGCAAATTAGTCTATATAACCCACCCCGGTAGCTGCATGATCTAAGGCATGATCTAATGCTAAATACTAGACAACCGATTACAGAGAGATCTAGTTTAGATCCTGGTAGGGTGTACTTAGTGATTTTTCTAAATGGTCTTCCACGCAAATGAGTAAACACTTCTTTTAGATTAAACTTTTCTAATTTCTAACATATTTGCGTAACTATTTCAAATATGCTCAGTTTACTCTCTTAAAAACTGTGACAATCACATTTGGCAAGTAATAAATAATTTGGGGCCCACATCATTGATCGCATGATCTAACGCGTCAATTTAGTGTTGGACTGGTTTGTCGAGAAGATCGGTGTTCGAATCATGTTTAGCTGTATTAAGGGTGATTTATCCTAAATGCTTTTCCACTTTCCACCCATAAAAATGTGGGTAGCTTTCCTAAAAAACTATACCTTGCACATTCCTACTATAAAGGGGTAGTTAAAGTATACATTTAGCCCAAACGGTTACAAAGACGAGGCTAAGAGAATAACAATAATCATAATTTGGGCAAAATTAATTAATACACTGTGTGTGAGCTTGAGTGAGAAAGATATCGAATCGGTTGGCCTACTGAGTCGTCCCTTCCGCTTTTATCCTTTCTCGGATTGTGGGATGGTCAGTAAATGATCCCGTTGAACATAAGAGTCGTGAGCTTTTTATTCTTTATGAGCTTTTGTTTGGCAGTCATGAGCAGCAGAGAGGGTGTGTCCCGTACTGGGTATTTCAGCTTTGTTTGGGTGGTTGGAATGGGGACGAAGCTGACGCAAATAATGTTTTTAATGTTTATTTAAATTGCGTTCATAAATTTGTTTAAAGCCAGGGTTTCAACGGTTGTAAATAACCAAATGGTTCTCATTTCACGCATCATTGGATCGCTGTACAACGAACACTTCGAATTAGATTTGGGACATATATGTTTGGAAATGATTATAAAATAAAATTGGTTTTGCTTACCAATATTTTACTACATATATATACACACACACACACACACACATACATATATATATATATATATATATACTTAAATATTCAAACCAAAACTATATATATTTTTGGATTAATTAGTTAATCAAAAACATAGATATTATTATGTAAATTAACAATGTATAATAGTACAAATAATTATTTCTAATTTAAATTAATGAGATGGTTGGTAAATATTTTAGTTAAACATTTTATTTTGTGTTTTTTATATTTAAAAAATTGCATTTATTTACATATCTATACTTTTTGGCATTAGGAACTAGAGTTCATTGCCACACTTACAAAGGTAATCCTACTAAATACCTATCTTGAGCTAGTTCTATCCAATCCACCTCTTTACACGTTCTCCTTTCAGGTCCATTCCAATATTATATTCATACCTGCGTCTAGATCTTCCCTCACGGTTCTATTCCCAATTGGTTTTCAATATCTTTAAGGTGGGGATGCAAGGAACTTGATAAAAGGCCAGTGTTTTTTGCAGTTTTTATATCAATAACTTTTTAGCCAAAATAAATAAAATATTACTTCATTAAAAACATAGAATTGAATCTTATTCTCGTGGTGATATCAACAGTTGTCAAATAAATATCTGTAATGAGCATAGCAGCAATTGATGAGAAACCTTTTAAAGGAAGATAAAATGCTGTCATTAAATTCCGGGACACCCTTGACAATTATTGTTGATATAACCATGCGAAGAAAAAATGTAATATCTTACATTTTCATGATTTATGTTTTGCCAAATCATTTACTTCTATCATGGCATTTATAAGAATTTTAAAAAATATTCCCTTAGTTCTATTTTTTTATTTTGCTGTGCATCATACCACATGTTGGGACTATCCACATTAGATTATAATAGTGAGGTAAGGATGAGAAATGTAAAATGTGGATAAAATGCAGAATCATTTAAGAGAAGGTATAGGGGGAAAGCATTCAGGAAATATCAGCCTTAATCATTTCAGCTGGGTTTGAACTATAACTTTCACTCCATTGTAAATCCCAATTATATGATCATGGTATCGTTATCCAAGTTCCCACCAATGTGGAGAAGTATTCTAAAAATCTCAATTTTCATAAATATTCGATAACTTGAAAAAAAGTTTTCAAAGATAAAGTATTTTAAATTTTATAACTTAGTGCCAACTCTATAATCTTTTAAGGACTATTCAGTGAATAAATAAGCACACACATTTCTTTCAATATAATACCACTCTACTTTGTAAATTATTAATCATACCTATTATATAATACCATCTAACACTTTAACTCAGCTGGTAGCGTGCCTGCCTACTGAGCTAAGGGTCTCAGGTTTGATTCCAAGCATGGCTGAAAATGTATCATTGATGAAAATATGGATTTTCACTGTCACATTGATCAAATAATGGCCTGGGACTAGATGTTGTGTTTGTCCTAGTCTTAATCTAAATTATAAATCAAATGAAGCTAGGACAGGCCTAGACACCTGGTAGTGGAAAAAATATGACGTGAATAAAAAACTGACCAAGTCCATAAGCTGGAAACAATAATGTATGTAATTAAATAATATCATAATTAAATATTATTATTAAAATAGTGTTTGAAACACTATAGATAGGATTGATACTTTCAATAAAAGTGTTTGTAAGATTTAAAAATAAAATAAAATTGTACATATTATATTTTTTATTGAATTGAATACTTAATAATTTGGGCAACACAACATAATATTTAAACATATACTTAAAGGTTCTTACTTAATGAAGAAGGTCCCATACAATTTGACCTCTTTGTGTACTTCTAAAACAATCGCACCGAGAGTTATAGAAGTATCTGCCTCAGTGATCGAATGGTCCAAGGCGTCACTCTCTTGTTGGACTGGCCTGATAGCGATGGGGAGATGAGGGTTTAAATCCTGCTCAGGTCTACTGAGGGTGTTTTTCCAAAATGGCTTACCACTCTCCTTTCACGCAAATAACTACTTCTAAAATTCTTCATCTCTCATCTGTTCCTCATTAGAATAATTATCATATATGCGAATAACCTGAACAGCTAGTAAGATTCAGTGATAAAAAATGTTATAGAACCAGTCTTTTTTACAATTTTAATAATAGTTAGTGTCTTTAAAATCCACCTCATCCTTTTATTTCAAATTGCCTTTGGTCATTTTATCCGCTTTCAGTCCCTTAACTCGTTAAATTCTGTGACAACTTTCTTTTTGTTCACGTGAATCCATCTCTATGTAAATAAAAGAAAGTGAGATGTGTAAATGAATGAGCGTGGTAATCCTGAAAGAAAAAATATAGTAATAAAAGTATTTCACCGAGATTTAAGAACACAAATTTAATCACCCTGTCATTCTTTATGCTGCCGTTAATTATGTTTGTATTTCATTAAGTTTTTTCTGTGCTGCTGTATATATATACGGTTCATTATTTTAAGTAAATGAGTGAAGCACTTTGAAATATGAGAAAAAGAAAAATTAAAATATTAAAGGATTTCATGTAGTCAAGTCATGTTAACTGGTGGCATATTTGGTAATCTTTTGAGCTAACACTTAGATTATCCAAACACAAACAAGTAAATATGGTGAGAAATTTTTAAGTCTCAGATTAATTATGTTAGGATGAATATAATTTTAATGATAAACTGAATTTTATTTTAAAACTAGCTCAAAGATTATTCAAGTAAATGCTTATATTTTAGAAGTGGCTACTAACATTTTTTAAGGACAATATATGGTTTTGGAAAAAATACTAACTTAATTTCAGAAATGTAATTCATTTAATGTAGTACGGATTTTTTGTGCATTAATTTATCTTTGCCTCTTCAAGAGTTGTAACTTATGTCCATAATATGTTTAATCTGGAAATATTTCTCAAAAGTTTATGAATATATATTGCCATTTATTTTTATGTAAAATACCAGAAAATGTACCTTGGGTGATTCCACCGGGGTTCAAACACTGACATCTTAAAAAAATCGACTAAGTTCAATAGGAAGTCTTAAGTATCCCCTGTTTTCAGTCATCTAGGATATAGTTGCTAGGTGATCCACAATTTGTTTTTCAGGATTAATAAAAAAAAACTGAGGTTAGATACCATAAAACCAAATAGTCCAAGAATAATTGCTGCCAGACATCATTTGGAAGAAACGCTACCGAATGAAACTCAAGGATGGTAGGGTTCCCTTCGCGAAGATATAATTAGCCAGTTTAGTTTTTATTTGACTGGAATACTCTCATGGGAACAAGTAGTATCATGGCTACAGCTACGAGTTCTTTCGTTGGTAATTAATCTAAATTCACAGACAAGCACCTATAAACAAATAATAAGTCAATTAAGAATAATAAAATAATTAAACCCACTGAGCCATCTTCCAAGAAATTAAAATAAATATATTTAAGGCTACCGGAATGTAATTTGTAGAATACGTACATTTACTTATATTTATCTTTGTAAATTAATAATATGTATTTTAAATATAATAAAAATATCACGGCCTAAATTATTAACATTTCTTTAATTTTTCAACTTAGATCAATAACATAAGTTTCTAAACATTTGAAAACGAGTCATAGAATGAATTAAAAAAGTTGTGTTTGGTTTTAATATTATTTGTTGTATCAAATATAACATATCAAATATTCTATACCCATTAAAAATATATAAAAAAAGCTATTTTAGTAATAAAATTATATAAAAATACATCATTGAAGTAAGTTTTATCTAGTAAACTAATATGACCTATATTATAATAATAAATTTCAAGATAACTGTGGAATAGCTCATGGTTTAAAATATATTCATCACTAGCTTATTTGTCCATCTATTTAATGTTTCTTAGGCAATTAATATTGACATTTTAAACAGAGATACAGTGGAAAGCGGCCTTCAAAATAGCATAGTTTAAGTACACCTATACCTAGACAGCCCACTTAAGGACAAACTATTGGTCCATATCGGTATTAACTCGCCCTCTACCCGTATGGATGGGCATGTGGACTAAATTTTAGGCTCTTCTAGTAAGGTTTACTGGTGTGACGGAAAGGTTAGGGTTAGAATACCTGCTGAGAGTTCAAAGGTTTTTTTTTTTTTTCTAAATGCTTTCTCACTTTTTCTCAACACAAACTATGGTGCTTTTTCCTATAAGTTATATCTTACTTATCACTACTTTGTTAGTGGGGTTAAAAATCGTTTTACCCGTTTCAGTGGGTGAATGGTATTAGGCTTCACTCACGAAAAAACTAATGCCAGTGATGGGTAGATCAGGGTTCGAATCACAATCGGGTGTACTGTGGGAGGATTTTCCTGAATTTTTTCCAATGCAGGTACACTTCCTCTAAATTCAATCACTTTCATCTCTAGTACTTTAGCGTAATTAATTCAATCACTTTCATCTCTAGTAATTAAGCGTAATTAATTCAATCACTTTCATCTCTAGTACTTTAGCGTAATTAATTCAATCACTTTCATCTCTAGTACTTTAGCGTAATTAATTCAATCACTTTCATCTCTAGTACTTTAGCGTAATTAATTCAATCACTTTCATCTCTAGTACTTTAGCGTAATTAATTCAACAACTTATAGCTTAAATAAGTAGTGAAATGTGTTGGGTTTTTTAGCACCGAGTGTTACTATCTGTTTAGGTTATATGCACATGTACTAGTTACACTAATGAGCTAGGAATGGAAAGGTTGAATTTAGAGGAAGTGTACCCACATTTGCGTGGAGGTAGAGTGCAAACCCATTAGGAAAAAACACCCTCAGTACACCCAAAAGGAATTTGATCCCCGATCTCCCTGACATTGGCAGTCTAGTTTATTGCGAGAGTGACGCCACAGAAGGTGTGAGACATGTTAGAAAATAGCTAGGCGACCTCTATAACCATTCTTAACCTAAATGTCATGTTTGTCCTCATACATATATACCATTTTATTACCTCCACAATATAATATTGTTTTATACGCTTTCCAAATTAAATATTCAGAGAGGGATATCTGAATTTAGTCTGTATTTTTACAGAATAATGTTATCTCAAATTATACCAAAAATTACAGGTAAAATTTCATTTTGGTTAAATTTGCATAACCGTCGTTGTTTGAAACAAATATGAAACGATCGTGGGCTGAGTATGGCTATTGATTGCTTAATGGGATCAGTAACAGGTGCATGGCAGAGTTTCATAACACAGAATGTTACGTCTATTGCGACGAGATTATTGCGGATTGGTATGTGTTAAAGTGAGAGGTGAGTAGAGGTTTTATGAAAGACATTATTATTTTGGTGTTTTTTATTATTTAAATAATATAGAAATGTTATTGACAAACATTCTAAACAAAACAAAAATAATAACATTCAATTGTTAATTCAACTCACTGAATGAGAGTATAAAAAAAGTGAATGAATGAAAGTGACCTTTTATCATGATTTTAATTAAATGTAACAAGAATCTCTACAGTTAAAAAATAATTTTTTGGAGACAGAATACAATTTTTTAGAAATTAGTATGATACAAGCCACCTTACTGTTACATCTTTAAGAAAAGGAGAAATAAAAATAAGTAATAATTCAGCTCAGAACTAATTTACATATTATTTAGTATCAAATATATCTCAAATTGAAATAAAAAAATCTATGATACACGTCTTTAGGTCTCCATCGATAAAAAAAAACATAAATTTTTACTGTTAGCTATTTCATCTTACCCCCTTAAAATCTCAGATTAAACAAAACTTAAATCAAATTTAAAAACTGAATGGAAGGGGATGTGTGTTAAGCTTTGTATCTTTATCAAAAAAATAACATAAAACTTTTCTCGTAAGAATAAATAAAAATAAAAATTTGTAGAAATGTTCAATTTAATTTCCTATACAAGCGTACCTCGCTTTACGACGATTCGCTTTCCGATGCTTTGCTCCTACTGTGGGTTTAAATTGTGACTATACCCTTATTATCTGATAGCTGCCTTATTGATAAAATGGTTTACTGACATAACTAAATAAGTTGAAGTTATTTATTTTATGTGATTAATGCAAGACTAAATTAAGCGTATAACACGAATGAGTAGTAAGACGAGGTACAAAAAAACACTAAAGTATGATAAAAATCTTTGATTTTTCTTTCTGTATTCATTTTAATTTTAAATGTTTTATTTACGCTACCTCTGCACATGTAGGATGATTTGGGTACCTACATGCTTCGACAAGTTAAAAGTGCGCAATGATTCTCTTTGTAACAAAATTCACTTTATGATGAAACTTGTTTTGAAGCTAAATAAAGTTTATGACAAAATTTTCTTTACAACAAAATTCACTTTGCTAGGAAACTCACTTATGACTTTACGACAATGATCTGGAACATGGCATATCATAAAAGTGGGACATACCTGTATCTGTACATTTATTGAAAATTAAATTTATCTTTCAATATAGCAAAATTTAACCAGGACTATTAAAATAGTTTAAAAAATTTTATGTCCAATTTTAAATGATGCAAATTACAAATATTCACTAACTATTGTTATTTCAATAGTCGACCCTAACCATGAGACTCGTCCAGTCAATCCTTAGCATGATATCCAACCTTCTTCAAATCCATTTCAACATAGATTCGATTACACAATATGTAGGAAAGGGAGCCAAATATATATATTAAAACAACATTGTATATATATTCTGGCAAAACATTTTTTATATAAGAACTGCAAACATAATGAACTGAACTCAAGCTCTGTTCAACTGCAACTCAATAAAAAGCCACTACCATTTTACTTTCTTATATCAAGAGAAATTATTTTGATCGTGAAAAAAATTGATCCTGAGCTTATGATGAGTTTTTACCTTTAATATAAATGTGAATACAAAAAAAAAGTGGATTCCACAAATATGTCTGTCCCCATGTCTGTCAATCTGTCTCTGGCCACGGATTCAAAACAGATGGATTTTGTTCAAACTTGATACCTAGATATTATAGGGCTATATTACAAAAAAAAATCTACCCTAGCCCTTCAACTATTGTAAGAGAGTTTACTGATGAAATTTGTTTTGAATTACAAATTTTTCTAATATGGCTCTAACGATTCTGTTTGGTTGTTTTACATGACAAATAGCACTAAATAATTGGTATTAGGAAAAATTTCATTTAAGGGTATTTTGCTGATGACGGATTTTTCATAAACTTTAAATATTTTACAAATGGTTCTTAACAATTCGGTTTCTAATAGGTATCTTAGATTTTCATATGGAAAAGTAACATGGTTTACTTGTTTTGGGGTAAAAACACATTTATGGGTATTTATTGTTGATTGATTTTTCAAACACTTGAAATATTTTTCACAAATGGGTCTAACGATTTGGTTCAAAATGGATATCATGCTAGTGTTTGACATAGCAACTAACACTATCTACTTGTTTGGGGGTAAAGCTCATTTATAGATAGTTTGATAAATATTGAATTTTCAAAAACTTAAGAAATTTTTTTACAAATATATCATACTATTTGGTTCCAAATGGGTATCTTGGGAGTTTTTGACATGGTAAATAGCCCTGTATTCTTGGTTTTAGATATAAATTCGATAAAGGGTCGTTTACTGATGATTAATTTATGAAAATTATAATTATTTTGAAAATGGCTATAGTGATTTTGTTTGAAATAAATATCAAGGAAGTGTTTGAAAATAACATGAAAATAAACGCTGTATACTGGTATTAGAGGGGTAAAATTCTGTTTTAGATGGTTTACTGGTGAGGTTTTTATGGATTGGACATTTAAAAAAATAGCCTTATCGATTTGGTTCAAAATGGGTGCCAGTTAAGTTGGTTGTATTAAAAATAGTTGTAAAGATTTGTTGTTTAAAAAAATTATTTAATAATAATCATTTATTGACTTTTTTTTTTATAAATTTGCCTTTAAAAAAAATTAGCTCTAGTGGTTTGGTTAAAAATATTGGTATTGGGGGAATATTTCACATATCAATAATAATGTATCTTTACTTATCTAAAATAAATTAATTAAAGGGTATTTTATTTTAAAAAATTCATATAAAATTCTAATTTTTCGAAATTTTACCTTCAATAATGAATTCAAAATGGGAATCTGAATAGTTTTTCATGGTGAATAGTTTTTCATGGTAGATAATAATACATTTTTATTTTAAAAAAAACCCTAATAATTGTACTATAGCTTAGAAATAATTAATTTTTTTGAATTTGAAATTTGTTAAAAAAAATTGAACAATTTGGTTTAGAATTTATATATTATAAATAGTGGCTATTGTGATTTACAAGATGATGTGATTGTTTTATGAATACTCAAAGCCTATTTTTAAACATTTTCTTCGAACCTATAATTCACAAAATGGTAAAGTTTGTGCGATTGTGTATTACTATTTATTTTAAACGGTGGCAGTAAAATGTGTGAAGTGCGCTCCTCTTTTAATTGTGATAACTTTTAATTTTATCACCGTGCCCTACTATCTGTTACAGCTATACGCCTAATGGGCTAGGGATGAGTAAGCTTAAATTTAGAAGAAGTATACTTGAATTTGCGTGAAGTGAAAGTGAAAAACAGTTATTTAAAAACTACCCACAGTACACCAGACATGGATTTGAACCCTCATATCTCCTTCACCAGCATTCTAATTTATGGTAAGATTGACTCTTACACCACGCAACCACCAAAGTGGTTCATTGTGAAAACTATATTGTAGCGACAACTATAATAATTATTCCTTACCAAGGTTTAAAAAACTCTATCCAGATTCATTGTAGTGCATATTTTTTTACTGACAAAAATATACAAAAACAACTTCAAACATTACGGGATAGGGGGAGCTACACTTCCGTTTCAATGAAGGATTATTTCATTAAAGTACAATAACAAACAACAGAGCATAGTCTACTTTTACATGGCATACAAAATAATGGTAATAATATTTATAACAGTATATGAACGTGAAGAAAATAAAACATGATTGTGTTTGTTATTTGAAATGCATTTGCGGGGCCGTAAAATAAATAAAAATTTGACAGGTAATAAATCAGTCAAAACTCACAGTAGTATTACAGTCCATTACCTCGTTTATTGATGCAATGAGATGGTTGTATTTTGTAAGCCATTTCTAGCGAGAAAAAATATATACAGTATAAATATACACGCATTGGAAAATACAGGTTTTAAAGTGTGTTCGGCCTACCGTCAACTTGTTTAAAAAAGTATTTTTGTTTATATATTTAATTGGTGGCATATAAATTGCGTCCCAAAATAACTCTCTTCATCAAGTGTGTCCCTGATTATAAAGTGTGTTACATTAATTGCGCCCCTGTTTATAAAGTGTACTACATGAATTCCATAAAGGTTTATAAAAAGTTTAATTCTAAAATTTTAATTCAATAATCTAAATGTTTACCTCTTCTTAAATCACTTATTTTATATAAGTATTAGAAATATTCAGATGAAACAAGGAGATTGTTTTTACTTTCTCTCTATCTTACAGGTAGAGAAAGTATGGTGATCGTCAAAAAAATCAAACTCGAGATTTTGATGAATTTTGACGTTTCATGACTTTCTGAATCCGAAAAAGTGGTTTTTGAATTTCCGTCTGTCTGTCTGTCTGTCTGTCTGTACCTCCAACTGGAGCCTAAACTATTTTACCGATTGAGCTGAAACTTGATATCTAGGGTTTTCATAGGGTTGCCCCGAGGTGTTTTTGGAATTGGATATCTACCCCTAAAATTAAGGGTAGTTTACTGAAGGGAAAAAAGAGAAAAAGTCGATTTTCTCAAAATCGGCTCTAACGATTTTGATTAAATTTCATTTATGAACATTAATAAATATTCCAAACAAAATGGCTACTCTCAATATTTCGGCAAAATGGCTTTAAGGGCTCCGGTCTGATGCGTAAATTAACATTTTTTATAATAGCTCCGAAACTATTTGAGATATGAAATTACTTAGCATTACAAATATGTATATATATTTATAATACAAATATTTTATTCGAAACATATTTTTATAAAATCAATAATTTTCAATCTATACGCAATTATATATATATTTTTAGCTTTTTGGACATTAAAGCTTAAGTATTGCGATCGTAAAAAAAACTAACCTGAAATGTTGATGGATTTCGACGTCTCATGACCCCCCGAACCCTAAAAAATAGTCTTTGCAATGCCGTCTGTCTGTGTGTCTATTAAAACTTAAAATTAAGGGTAGTTTACTGAAGGGCAAAAAGAGAAAAAGTCGATTTTCTCAAAATCGGCTCTAACGATTTTGATTAAATTTCATTTATGAACATTAATAAATATTCCAAACAAAATGGCTACTCTCAATATTTCGGCAAAATGGCTTTAAGGGCTCCGGTCTGATGCGTAAATTAACATTTTTTATAATAGCTCCGAAACTATTTGAGATATGAAATTACTTAGCATTACAAATATGTATATATATTTATAATACAAATATTTTATTCGAAACATATTTTTATAAAATCAATAATTTTCAATCTATACGCAATTATATATATATTTTTAGCTTTTTGGACATTAAAGCTTAAGTATTGCGATCGTAAAAAAAACTAACCTGAAATGTTGATGGATGTCGACGTCTCATGACCCCCCGAACCCTAAAAAATAGTCTTTGCAATGCCGTCTGTCTGTGTGTCTATTAAAACTTAAAATTAAGGGTAGTTTACTGAAGGGCAAAAAGAGAAAAAGTCGATTTTCTCAAAATCGGCTCTAACGATTTTGATTAAATTTCATTTATGAACATTAATAAATATTCCAAACAAAATGGCTACTCTCAATATTTCGGCAAAATGGCTTTAAGGGCTCCGGTCTGATGCGTAAATTAACATTTTTTATAATAGCTCCGAAACTATTTGAGATATGAAATTACTTAGCATTACAAATATGTATATATATTTATAATACAGATATTTTATCCGAAACATATTTTTATAAAATCAATAACTTTCAATCTATACGCAATTATATGAATTTTTTTAACTTTTTGGACATTAAAGTTTAAGTATTGCGACCGTAAAAAAAAACTAACCTGAAATGTTGATGGATGTCGACGTCTCATGACCCCCCGAACCCTAAAAAATAGTCTTTGCAATGCCGTCTGTCTGTGTGTCTATAAAAACTTAAAATTAAGGGTAGTTTACTGAAGGGCGAAAAGAGAAAAATTTGGTTTTCTCAAAATCTGCTCAAACGATTTTGATTAAAATTCGTATCTAGGCGTTGATTAAGATTATAAATAAACTGGCTATTTTCATTTTCCTATGAAAATGATTTTTAGGGTACTTTACAGAAGCGTTAATTTCCGTATCTCCACAACTATTTGAGAAACTAAACAACTTATCATTGCAAAATTGTAGGACTATTAGAAATAAAAAACTTTTATTTGACATATATTTTTATAAAAGCAGCAGTTTCTGAGATATTTGCAAATATATTAATACAATTTTGTGAGCTTTAGTTGTAAACATATACTACTTAAGTCTTAACGCAATAATTCTCCAATGCCATAGAGTAATTAAATATAAGTATCTAAAAAAGTATGTTATTTTTCCTTAAAGCTCTTAGGAGAAATGTTTGCATAGCAATGATCTATCTCCATTTTAGACTCAATAGTCAATATTTACATTTTTTATTGGTCAAAATGTATAAATGAATAATTAAATATCAATGCGATGACTTGAAGATCTGCAACACCTTATAAAATGTTAAAACTTTAACCAGAAATCGAAATTTTAATACGAAGTGTTGACCCTTGTGGAAGACATTAAACTGTTTGAAATGTTCTTAGGTGGACAAAGATGCGCCTCTTTTTTCATTGATTATATATCATTGTATATTATTTTATGCGTGTTCTTATGTGGAGTGGTGATGATACAATGTATATTATTCCGTTCAGAAATCTTACGAGTTTATAGAAAGAGAGAGAAAGTCTGTGCGGTGTGCCGTACCATTTATTTTAGAAGTTATAGTTTATAAAAATGAGTAGACCTACAACATGTAATTTTCCTGGTAAAAATAATTAAAAATACTTATGTTATTATAGCTTTGCACTTAACATTGATTGTCTACTTTGTGTTCAAGGGTAAATATTTATAACATCACAATTTTGATAAATGTAAATCGAGATATTTCACTAATTTCATACTTCAAGGTTTGCTCCCTGATGCAGGCTTCTTTGTGTACCACTTCAGGTCTTCCATATCCTTTACTGCGTTTTTTGACATAGGAATTGCACTATAAGTTTTTAAACACTTCTATAAACTTAAAAATGTTCGTGTGTAATGATAATAGCATTCCTTTATTTGAAATAAAAAGATTCCCAGCAATGTGTAGTGCGTACTGCATCGAGAAATTTGTTTGCCCATACGTGTGGTGGAAATTTTACATTTTCTGTCACGAACCTTTATAAAATGTAATCACTAAAGCTTCTTACTCCGTCGTCATTGGGATGGATCAACATGAGGTCATCAGTAAAGCAGTCGTTCACGTCGTCCGGATTCAGAAACGATAATCTGAAGAAGTATTTTAAAAATTGTCCAATTTCAGAATATATAAACTTATATTCTTGAATAAGGTTTAATTATTGGAATTTTCTCCACCAACTTTGGAATAAACAAAATCTACAACCTTTGATGATTTGTGGAGGTAATACTTTTCCCTCATTTTGTTTACTAGCCTCTTCAATGTCAATGCATTTCGTAGATGATGGAGAAAAGTCCAAACCAAGTTTACGAAGTTTTAAAATTAATTGTTGAATAGCTGCAATGTTTGCAGTTTTGTTTGAAGCAAAATTAAGACCAAAAGAGATCATCTTTACGGCCTATAATATTGAATAATTTTAAAAACACCTATGGAGGAACGTGGAATTTCCATCTATGTAAATGAGATAGGCTGTGCCAAAAACCTCAAGTTTGTTACAGTTAAATAAAAACTATTCACTAATAAAAAAAAGAGTCCTTTCATACTCTTCTTAATGTCCAATTTTTACACAGAAGAATATAGTTCCTACAGTGTTTCTTATAAGAGGATTAAAATTAGGGACGAAATTCTGATGCTACGATTTAATTTAGGGTTGGACCGATGGATTCTGGAATATATTCCAAGACTAAGTTCATCAAGGCTAAATCCTATAATGTGTGAATTTGGCTATTTTTCTTTTACCCAAAAAGTTGTAATCTGTCATTCTTGCAATAGACGATATTTCTTACAGACGGGGAGGCCCACTTTTGAATCTCCATCAGGTAGGTAATACGTGTCTTCCCATATATTATTTATAATGACATTTTCCTATCCCCTCTTCATGCTAATGCCGATCCAAAATCCTCATCCTTATCACGTTTTCATTGATAAAATAGTTAAATAACATTATTTTTTCACTTTTGCCCTCACGTCTCGCTATCCATTCTAGCTATACGTATTGATGTTAGTTATGTTAATGTGCCAAAAATGAGAAAGGTAGTATTGAGATTAAATGCATCTGCATTTGTTTGGAGTTAGTGTGAGAAACTATTTGTGAAAAAACACTTTAAAATACACTCAAGGATTCAAACCTTTTGTTCCCAATAACCAGCAAATCCAACTTAATGATAATTACATTTAGACCACGTGACTATCAGTACAGTTATGCCTTGTTTTAAAACTTAAAATGTGTAAACTGCAAAGGATTTGAATAAATAACTAATTATAAAGATCCACAGAGTGTTTTTAATATTTTGGTATCATCCATTAAAAACGTAACACTTTTTTACTACCTTTTTTTTTACCACCTTCCGCACCATGTATCACCAAATATACATTTATATTAAACCCTCTCCCCTCCAGCCAGTGATACGTAAATTCTCACATTAAAAGTGAATGCCATTATTTAATTAGTGTAGATTTTGTGACGATAAAAGAGGGACTCAGATTTAATACTACCCCGAATCGGAAGTTTATCTATAAATATTTTTACGAACGGAGAAAACACGTACAAATATATTATAACTTTTTTAAACACTAGAGCTTAAGTATAGGATCTGTGCTAACTAGCAGTGAGATGTATCCAGCCTCCTCCTCCCCCCCTCCCTTCACCCCCACGTAACACAATGTAGACATTATACCTTTCCCCTACTCCCCTTTCAACAGTGCTACGTAGTTTATGGATGACCTCATTTTCTCACACACTTCGGTGGTTGAATAGACTGGATGGCAGATGACGAGGAGATGTGACCTCAAATACCAATTGGACTGAGGTCATGTAATCCTAAAAGGTTTCCCACTCCCCATTTACGCAAACTAAAGTATACTTTCTCTAAGTTAAACCCCATTAATACCTGACAAATTAGCATGGTTAGTGCTTATGGATACAAACTGAACGGGTTGTAAGAAACGTTGACAGAAAAAAAATCTTTCTCCTGAAGAATACTGTTGCGATTTACTTTAAACTACCCCTCTTTATTGTGCTCTTTTCAATAATACATCCTAAGCTATTGATAGTTTATACGGGCACTGCTACATCCATTAAATATTCAGTATCAAAAATGTCTTCTCCACAAGGTGCAAGATCTTAAGAGTTTCGAATAATTCGGCGTTTCCTAAAAGTTTGCTCCATGTAATAGCTATCTTAAAACTATAGTCCCTGTGGTATTTTAATTTTAGAAATATCTACAAGTCCCTTAGACCGTATTTATAATCTAGTGTTGACAGTCAACAAATCTCCCAGTGTACTAATAACAAAAAGTTTAAATCGAATAGCTGATATTTGAATCACGACTATACACTTAGGGACATGTACATGTATATACACATGTACGCATATATACATGTACGCATATATATACATAAATACACACATATATATACATATATATTTATATAGTCTAAATTTGGACGTCAGCCAAACCCCATTCCACATCAACTGCTTGCTATTCGTATACGGTGAATTGGTTTGACTCCAAAGACTAGGCTATAAATACGACCCTTAATGACTGTACATCGGATACGGTAGGTTCTTGCGAAGATTTTTAGTATTTGTGCTATCTTATCAATATGGGCCATATTTATATTTTAGATTATAAGGTCAACAAATACTCCATTTGACCTTAATTTCTTTGTTATTTCATGCACTGGGAGATTGGTCGACTCATTAGAATTAACTATACACACGGTCCAAATAGGTTTTGCCCAAGAACTCATTATGTAGTTTTAGGCCGATTCTACACTACGGTTAAAACACCGCTGTTTTGCCGCTAGCTTACGCCCCCAAAATCTTGAATCTTCACATGACTGTCAAAACACTACTGATTCTACACTGGTGGTTTAATTGCCGTGGTTGTTGCTTACACGTGTGCAGAATGGTTTAAAAATGGACATTGTACAGGCCGGCTTTGTTGCGGAACTTATTTTGTTAGAGGAAACTTGCAACAAGAAAAACTCATCAAAAGAGACGTTGGTGGACTCACCCCACATTATCGAACCGTTTCTCAACAGGACGGTTTCATATTATGTTTATGAATCACAGAATGTACCCAGAGAAGCTATTTCTTGTACAATAGAATGTCTTTGGTTTCATTTGGTAAACTACTTGGTTTAGTGAATGAAAATATTTCAAAAAAACATACCATCTTGAGGAAGAGTATTTATTATTTCCGCTGAAAGACGTGTTGTGACTTTGAGGCACAACTGCTTGTTAACGCCTGGTGTAGTTTGATTCGCGTTTCTACCGCTAGGTGATTTTAACGCCTCCAGAGGTAGCGGTCAAAACGCTGGTCTAAGACGAAAACTTATTTTCTAACTTAATAACAAGGGTTTCATTCAAAGGCGTGGTTGCTAGCGATTTAACTGCTAGCGTTTTAAACGCTAGTGTAGAATAAGTCTTAGGCGTACTTCCTGACGTATATAAGTCAAGCGATTATATAATTATTGTGTTTATAAAATACATGTTATAATAATACAAATTAAAAACATACAATTAACGGTTGAAAGGTTTTACCTAAGTCTCCTAAATAGTTGAGGCTGTTCTGCTGATAGCCTGATGACTGTAAGTGATTCAAGGTCCTAATGAGCCTCCTTACGTGAAACGGATGTAACTTTATATAGACTAAGCAAAAGAAAATGTTGAAGAGTTGTACTCACACATTGGCTGAGGCTGTTCTGCTGAGAACCTGAGGGTCGTCTGGCACTACTAGTAGATTCAGACTCTCCGCTGTTATGTGGCATGGTTTCGTCTCGCCATTTTCTAATATATAGGTCTCCTGTGTAAACCACCCCTCCTTTATGGTCTCGAGATATTATGTGATAGCTGTAACAAATTAAAAATAAAATTTATTTTGATGAAAAAATCCTCAAATAATTTTATTGATTTTATATAAGAGTAGACCACCACTGTGGTATAACGGTCAGAGTTCATAGCTGCAGATCCAAAGGTCCCGGGTTCGATACCCGGCGCTTCCAGAAGTTTTATGTGGAGTAGTGGGTCAGGAACGAGGTCAAACTCAGCTTCGTGAAGACATGAGGTGCTACTTGAATAAATAAATATTATCTTCGTTATAGAAAACTGAGAGTAGCGCCAGGAGGGTTTGTTGTACTGACCACATGACTCCCTCTATCCGCAGACGTTGGCCGTATCATCATGGTGGTGGCCACACGGTTGATATGGAATGAGACCATATTTTATCATTATACCTGCAAAGCTGAAATTAAATATTTGAAAAATGTTCCTCGAGCATAGATAAAAGCTGACTTGATAATAGTCTACTTTTAAAATATTTCAATATATTAATAGATATAAAATAATGGTTTTTGGAATGATATACCTTTTACAATAGTATAAGCCTGCATATTTATGTAAACGAAATAAAAATAATAAATAGGCCTACATTAATTTTGACGTTTAAATCATCTCATGATGGTAATTCATTTTCTCTCAGAAGGAAAGCTTTCCCTTTCTTTTATGCATTTAATTGAAGTATTTGACGTGCACTTTCTGAATATACTGATTATATCAGTACACGAGAAATTCTATGAGCAAGATCGAAAGGGGCTACAGGTATTGCTGTAAAGGTATGTTCACGTACTGTCGCTGGTTCTTTTACATGGCACAATAGGCATGGGACAGACGGCTTTACTTCCTCTCCTAAGGAAGTTGCGCTACGGATTTTTATTGTTCGGGAAAAATCCATCGACCTGGGCTTGGCTTGAACCCACGAGCATCGGGTCCTGAGGCGAAAACTTTATTCCAAAACCACCGGGGTCGACCCTTTCTTAGAAATCGAAGGCCTACTCTACTTGCACCATTTTTATACATTTTGAGATAAAGGAAACAGCTTATCCGCAACAGCTTTAAAAATTATGATCTAAAGTACACAATGCAGTGGCACCACCACAACAAATTAAAGAGTTAATAAAAACATTCTAGAAATTACTATGCAAAGTAAGCGATGTATTGGCACTATGATGATGTAACTGATTTTAGACTAAGGACATATCCATCGTAAAAAAAATCCAGTAAAGGGTATCAAACTCAATTCTTCGAAACCTCGATACCCTCGACTATTACTGGTATCTAAGGAATCAATAATTTATCTTAATATTAGGATTCTCGATAATTCTATTCCTAAATTTTAATGAAAGTACAGGCAACGAAGCGAAACGGCAAAAATCAGTATGTGTAATAATTGTTTAGCTTTCATATCAGTTTTTAATTTCATTTATTTGATATGCATATTTTGGTTCAATTAACAATTTTTTAAATTATTTATAAATGTTCGACTCAGTGAGGCTTTATTTTTTATAGCGGTAAAAATACATGCTTACTAATGTAATTCTCAATTATCTTATGACCAATAACACGAGCGGGAAGAGAGACGTGGTGCTTAATTTTTTATATACAATAATGTATGATACGTTTTAATACTCGGTAAAATGGTTCTTTTTCTTTTTCCAATTAACAATGATTTACCCTCTTTGATGACCACGTGGTTAACACACTACTCTCATATTAGATTAAATTGCCGATGACGGTGAGATAGAGATTCAAATCTCAGTCGGGTGTACTGAGGGTGGTTTTTCAAAAATTGTTTTCCACTTTCCCTCCAAGCAAATTCGGGTACTCTTCCTCTGAATATAGCCTTTATAATCTCTAAATTCACCGACGTAATTATCACATAAGTGTTTAACCTTAACGTGGTGGTAGAAAAAATGTATTTGGTTCTATTGCTATTACAACATTTTAGTTATTTAGGAAGTTGAATGAGCATGTTTTTATATGAAGTTGGAATTCTTGGAAAAATAATCAAATAGGAAATGTTAAAGTATCGAAATTGAGAATCAAAATTTCGAGTTCGAATCTAAGTATTAGAATCGAAAATTGGAATCGAGAAAAACCTCTATTGTAACATCTCTAATTTTCAGTTAGCTGAAAAATAACACTTGGACACAGGAAACAAACACGGGACCCTTGGTTTAATGCAGCAATACTCTTATCAATAAGCTATCCAGATTTGATCCCATTCTCGGGGTCATTATTCACTAATAGTTTTAAGGCAGAGTCTATGATGGACGTGTGGATTTAATCGCCAATTATGAGCTATTATTGATACTACAGCCACAGTCAACTAAGTAGTCGGCATTATACTGCCGCTCGTACTTGGGCTAGGGGGCAACCACCGTGCCCGGGGTACCGTGGTGTTTGTTTAGTGAATTTCACTTTCTTTTTCTAGCCTCCTCTTCCTCTAATATCATTAAAGTGCAATTACTAAAAAGCAAAAGATCTGTATCATCTTCACATGACACCATGACAGTGAATGGGTTTGAATTTGTTTGGCCTTTGTCACATCATCGTCTAACAATTTGTCATATTTTTGGCCCCATGGGACGTTTTGTCCGATTGGTGGGCGACCGGCCTTCCTGTAGATGGAATGATCTTAGTTCATATTATCATGTACAATTAACTATTGTACTAGAGCAGCATAAAGCTGAATACCGTGCTAATGTTGGCTGTAATTTCAATGAAAGCTCCCAGAAGATAAATAATTCCACACGTCAATAATACACTCTGCCTTTCAACCAGAAGTCTAAAATGATCCTGCGGAACGGAACGAATCATGGATAACTTAGTGGTAGAATATTAGTGCGTTAAGCTAAGGTTTCCGGGTTCTATTCCAATGTACAAGTGTCATTTTTAAACAAATTCAATACCTGCTTCGGTGGCCGCATGGTCTTAGGTGCTACTCCAATGTTATACTAGACTTCCGATGACAGGGATATCAAAGCTAAAATCCCGGTCGGGTGTAGTGAGGGTGGCTTATCCAAAACAGTATTCCACTCACTCACTCTTTCTCTATCTCTCCAAGCAAATGTGGGTACACTTACTCTCAATTCAACCTTACTCATAACTAACTCATCAGAATAGTTAGTACATATGCGTATAATCAGAGCAGATATTAAGGAGCGGTCCTAAAAAAATGAAATAGTAATGGTACTCTTTTTAAAGAGTTGTTTAAGGAACTATTGCCTAGCCTTGATTGTTTTTTATGCTTCTAACACCAAGCAGGTATTATTGTATCCTAGTGCATCTCTTAAAAGGAGCTCCAAACCACTTGTATCCCATCTGCTTTCACACCACGACTGTATATGGGGCTAACGGTTTGAAGTGGTCGACCCTAATCTCCAGGGATTCACAGATATGCTCTCTCCTTGATCTACTCTTTATACAAGTGTTAATCTTACTATCCAAATAGTGAATAAGAAGGCGTAAGGATGGTTTTGGTAATAGTTAGGCTGGATTAAAGGGTGGTCCACGGGGGCCATAACAACATGCCTCTCATTTTAAGGGGCCACTAGTAAACCACGCACTTCGTTTATTAAAAATATTTTATTTAAAGTGTTAGAAATTATAGTTATAAAATATTTATTTGAAAGTGTAATAAAGAGTTAAGTATACTCATCTCTTTAATTCAAACTAGTGTAATTGAAATTTGCCTCACGCCCAGAGTCAAACAAGAAACAGAATATATTTATTTTTTAAGGGGGGTATAGAAAGGTCAGTGAGCGCTTAGTAGCAATAATAAATTAGTTCAGATTCTTGAGGAGAGATTAGTGTCACGTTGTATTATTTTTTTTCTCATTTTACAATTTAGGCTGAGTGCTCAGTAAGGTGTATTTAGATTTGAGTGAGAGCAAATATGTCTTAAGAAGGAGGAATTATGAGAAATGAGACCAACCCCAGGTGTACAGATAATATAATTTAAATATGAATAAATTTATTTAAAAGTATTATTTCTAAAAGTTAAGAATGATAATGTGGTTGTTCAATAGAAAGTTCACGCTGAAATTGATAAGGGGGGATAAAGAGGGAGGTAGAGAGATAGTTCAAATTGTAGATCCTTATTACAAATTTAGATAGTAGTTGTGGGGAACCATTTTTTGCAAGTGTCACCTGGTCTCCGAATTCCTTGATCTGGCCTTGGGCATCATGTTACATGATATGTTATACTGAATATAATATCTGAACGTACTGAAAGCTTACTAATGTAAAATAGTTTGCCATTCTCTGGTTTTCATCTCTTTAATCTTCCTTGGATAAAATACCAAATTATCAACGCTGGTTTGTAGATGTTGTTATTTTATTCTTCTTAGATCATCACACAATCTTCTGACATAACTATAAGTGAGGATAACTGGCAATTATTAACCAAGAAAGAGTGAAGATAAGTCTTCTTGATTATAGCTGTAGTCCCTCAGATGTGATAATCAGTGTGGTTTGTTTGTAAGTCGTGCTTTTTTTAGAATTATATGTATTTGGGTAACTTAAATATTCCAATTAGGGGAAAATATTTCACACCACTTTAACCCTAAGAGGTCCGCACCAAAGGTAACTTTGGCAAAGGCTCCAGTCTCATCTAGTATGTTTTTATATTAGTGGGATTTGAGTCCTGAATGGGTGTTTTGATGTATTTACTAAATTGTGTTCTACTATACCTCAACGCAAATGTGGGTACACCTACTCTAAGCTCTAGCTTCATCTCAACTCAATTTTTGTAAATATACTAGAATTCTGGTAGTAAGATGCTTTGCTTGAGAAGTTGATAATACACAGTTCAGTATCATTTAGAATTGGACAGTTAGATTCAAATAGGAAGAAACGTTTGGGATCATTACTAATTGGTAGATGTTCTGTCTCACGACAGGTCCATTCCTTTTGTCAGTGAACTAAAACCGCCAATGCAGCCTGTTCTCTAGCCCTTCCTTTAGCCTTCAAAATTTTATTCTTTCCTTCAAGGATCATCTAATACTCGAATTCTTCTCCTTCCTAAGCACCGCTTACCTTAGACCTTTCTTTCTATGACGTCGTGCACAATACAGTTCCTTCCAAGGATGTGTTCAGTCCAGTTTTCTTTGCACCGAAGAATCACATCCAAAATAGTTCTCTTCTCACCCACTGACTTCTTCTTTTATGACCCTTTCTGTCCACCTAATTTTATCAAGTCTTCTCCAGCACCTCATTTCAAAACCCTCCTAGTATTTCTTTTCCATCTTCCAAAGAGCTCTAGTTTCTTCTCCATTTATATTGCGATGCTCCAAATGTTGTATTTCATCAGTTTCTTCCTCAGTTACAAAACCTCTTGCTGGTCAGCGGTACAGTTACTTAAGCTACTAAAAACATGGTTATACATTCATACGTCATTCTATGAGATCTTCTTCAGTTGCTACCTTGGTTAATTTTACAATGATACTAATAAAATAGTAAAGTAATTCAAACCTTTACACACACAACTCTATAAGAGTTTCCTTCTACAACGATTTACTTTATCTAAGGCTGCTGTTAGTTGATTGGATTGGTCTTATCAAAACACTTCTAAAAATGTCTACAAAAAGCCAGATTTCAATCTAAATTAATTAAAGTGGCATGAAAATTAAAAATTACAGCAACAAAAGATTTTTATAAATAGTATAAAACTTATTTTGTGCTGTTCGTATTAAATTTGAACCTATGAGAAATGACTATTCGGCCAGTGAAATAATTTCATTGATAGAGTTCTATTCCTCTTGTTTCGTCTGCTGTTTGTGAAAAGGAACGATATTAAAAACTAATAAAACATGCCTGCAGGGTATCAAACATCCTCTCTTCCACCCTACACTTCAATTTTTGTTTATTTAGAACGCTATACTTTTGTTTATTCTCATTTAAATTGTTTTATTTATTAACATGCAAAAACGGGAATCAACAAATAGCTTAGCATTTGTTCGAAAAACAAACAATCAAAAATGCTTGATAATTTTTTTTACTTTTATTATTCCCATTATTTTGAGTTATCTTGCACCTTTTCTTTTGACCTCTAGTACACACAATAGGACTTGCTGTTATTTAACTGAGTCTCATTCTCTCTTTCTCTCTTTCTCTCTCTCTCTATATATATATATAGTCTCTCTCTCGCTATATATATATATTTATATGTGGAGAATGGAGGAAGAGGCTTACTTATTACCACCCTATTTCAAAATTGGCTGGTAGTAATGAAAATCTGTAATTTGCTGCTTTCTCCCAGTGATTGTGAACATCTCTAGCAAAGCCCGTCATTTTACGAGTATTCATTATTAGTTGTGATTCTATTGTAGGAGTTGTGATTTTAAAGTCTTTGATAAAAAAAATTAGCCTTATAATAGATGCGGTGACTTTTAATAATCTTGCTCGATTGTAAATAATTTTATTTCAAGGCTTTAATATCATATATTTTTAAGGCATTTTGTTGTTGTTCCGAATAAATTAACGTTCCAGCATGTGGATAAAAGTATGGAAAATGTATTATTAATTGGTGTAATGCCGATCAAGTGATCGGTATAGCACGCGAGTGACCAGTACAACCTATGGCGGACTGATATTTTCCTCCAATTAATGAAAATTATATCTGAAATTCTGAGCTATTATAATATTTTATTATCAAAGTTTATTTGTTATTTTACGATCATACATAGTTTCAGATGCCGTGATATTGTATGAGAACGATACAAGTACAAAGGGGAAATCGGTCAACGGAAACACACGAGAAACAAGTTCAGGTAGTGAAAGATGGACATTCAAATATGAAAATAAAGCATTTATTTGAGAGAAAGGATTTCGAATCGTAAAATTGAAGTTGAAGAATTAAAATGTAGCTTTGTATTCTACAATATACAAGAAGAAACATTGTCTAAACATGCCATATTGCTGGTAAAAATATTGTATGGCTTAACAATACAGTTGAGTTGCTTTACACATTGCGGAATAAAATAGAATAGCAATAAAGGAATGGCAGGAAAATTTTGGTTTTGTGTTTTAATGTAATGAGACCACACAATTTGTTTCATAAACTAGAAACAACCAGCATTCATAGAATAATGGGCTTCAACCAAACTGAAGTGAATAGATTTTTTTTTACTGATTTAGGATAAACCATGACTTTGAACCCACACATATTAGTAATACAGATGAGACTGAAATAAATTACCACTGTCCAATAACCTGGCTTGATTTTAGCGAGCTGTAAGTATGGAAAAAAATATCACAGCGATTTGTGCTACGAATGCCGTGAGTCAATCCATACTACTCATGTTTATATTTTTGCGTCAAAGGCTGAATCCTTTTCTTGAGAAACCTGGCTCTTCCGGGTCAATCCACGCCAGTTAGAAAACGGGATGTATTAATGAAGGGCTCTTCATAAGGTTATTGGAGTATTTATTTTTGAGATTATCAGGTCAAGCCGTAAAAATCCAGTATTTTTATATTGGACAATCACTGTGCCCACTTCTGAACCCTGGGACTCCTGAGTATTATAAAGAAAACTATATTGTTATTATTTCTTTGCCATCTCATTGTTCACATAAACTACAGCCATTGGACGTAGCTTTCTATGGACAAGTGAAAGCTGTTTATTGCTGAGAATGTTATTTCTAATTAACGTGTAAAAATATAGAAAAAATAATGCCTTACAGTTTAATTGAATTATTAAAAAAGGCTAGTTCACAGATTTCCACAACTATCATCAAAGGTGCCTCCAGTTTTTAGGCAGACAGTATTCAACCCCTTACTGTGGAGTCACAAGTTCACCGGAAAACTAGCTCAGAACAGAAACGTGGTCACATGATGAACTCTAAGCCAATCACAAGATTTCCACTTAATCGGCGCGAGCTGTTCTGTTAAAGTTCTACTATTCTCTACTTTGTCTACTCTTCCTGAAATGTTTGGCACAGGATACCCAATCCAATCTCATAATCAACCATCTTAAATCCTTGCAAATGCGCATTTGACAATGCATGAGCTCTTCAGCCAGAAGCTAGCCGACAGCTTCGTCACCCTCGTGTTGACTGTTGTGAGGAGATTTGAAATAACCCGTTAATGTAAATAGAGTGTATCACTGTACTGGATTATGCCACGACATAGAATTATAATTTGAAAATATCTATCGGGAGAATAATCTAAAATGTATGTAAATCTACTAGAAAATAAAATATGTTGATAATCAGTTTGCGTTGCAATGCATCAAGAGTTAAAATAGAAAGTGTGAATTGCTTTGCTACCTAAGCAGATTCTAATTCATTTTACGGAGAACGTGTGAATCAAACTTTAATCCTAGCTTCTTCACAAAAGAATCTTTCATGCCAATAATTACTATATAGACCTTTCACCCAACAAGCTGGTAACGTAGGTCCATCATCATCGATTGTCAATTCTGTATCAGTTGAGCCAGAATATTCTTGAGCAAAGTCCACTGAACCAAAATCTACAATGCTATCCTTTGAATAAATTTTACCGATTTCTTCAACTAGGCATCAAATCAACAACAGAAGAAAATGAACAAAGCGTTAGGAGATATTGACAGCAATACCAATAAAAGTCTACTCGAAGCTAAAAAGAACAAAATGCTTCTAAAAGAAGGAAAAGGTGAATGAGAGGAAGACAAAATTACATAAATGTTAGGAAAATTAAGTTGGGAAAAAAAATTCAAATAATTCGATCTGATTTCATAAGAAGACGATAGCATAAGTGTACGAGAAATTTGTGATGACCATGAACTTCATGATCTTCAGACAGTCGAGGACAAATGTTTTATTTGTGTTCAATTTGGTAGGATTAATGAGATTTGGTACCTATACACAGGATTTATATCTTAGTTTCACGCTACCTGTTGTAGATGAGACTTTTATGCACGGTATTTGTGAACGTAATTAATACGCTGTTACATGTGTTTCAATGCACTAAAAAACTCCATTTTTAATTAAATATGTTTATTTTTTCAGAAAATATAAACTCTTCGTAACGATCTTTAAGAAATTTAAAATTATTATTTTTATTTGTAACTATTTTTTTTTTCAACTACTTTTCTCTAATATATTGGGAAAAAATAGTGATCGTCACTACTCGCAGGGTATTATTTTGACAAATGACATAAAACATATATTTTCCAACATAAAATTCCCAATAAATATATTTAAATTCTGACCAATGCATTCAGAATATTTTAAACTTCACCTAGCTAACTGGCATTTCCCATATATATTGTATACATATATATATATTGTATACATATATATATATATATTGTATACATATATATATATATATATTTATAAACCTCTGTGATCTACTGGTTCAAGCTACTGGCTACAAATACAGAAGTTCCGAGTTAATCCCCAGCACTTCCAATTTTTTTTAACCAGTGGATCAGGAACGGGATCAGAGTCAGCGTCGTGCGGGCAAATAAGGTGCTACTTCAATGAAAAGGTGGCAGACGTAGATTAGAGAACTGCTGGAGGGCTTGTGGTACTGACCACATGAAACACTATCCTTAGAGACAGACATTATATTCAACAGCAGACGGCAGCCTCTTGAAAAGTATAGCTCTATTGTGGGCTGACATGGAGTTTATATATCTGGTATTTACGTGTATATAGATATTACCTAGTGTAATAATAGTTTATTATAGAATTATATAATTTAATGGATGATTGGTGAGAGGGTTTAAGCATAAAATCATCAGCCTCAAGGAAAATCGTAAAACTTCAATGCAGTTTAATAAACCATTAAGGAGCCTTGTTAGAACTAAATCCCGGTCTTTTATATTTGATTTCTGTGTAATATCCTTGCAACTAACCTTATTGACATTCATAATTACTAGGGAAAGAAGGAGAGGTTAAAATTAGTTTCTATAGCATTTTTGTTGAAATATCTGGGTTTTTTTTTTCTGACATTCACTTTCAAGTTGTAACAAATAATCGAGGGAAAGTTTAACAAAAAAATGGCTGATTTGACAATATTTTACTTTGTCAGCAGATATAACATAAGGTAAAGGAGATAAGATGATGGAAGAAGAGAAACGAAAGGAAATTTGCAAGTGTAAGCACTTTAAAAACGCGATTTAATTAGAGTTACCAAAGACATTGTGAGTTAAAACATTTTAATAAACACTTTGCAGTATGACACAACAGGAAGTGAAAGATATCTATTTTGTTTCACTTCAGTCAAAGCTGTACTACTGTAAATATCATAGCGTCCTTAATTGTAAGTACTTTTTATTAATACTAAGTTTAACAGAAAAGGCGCCCAAATTGGTGGTCGTTTCGTCTAGCGTGTCACTCTCATGTTATACTGGATTTATGGTGACGGGGAGATAGGGGATCGAACCCCTGTTATTGTACTGAGGATGGTATTTCCTAAATGGTTTTTTGCTATTCCTTGATGCAAATTCCGGTACATCTCCCTTCAATTCTCAGTTTATCAATCTCAATTAGTGTAAATAAACTCGAATAGCCCAGACAGGTATTAAGACATATTTAAAAAAAATCATGAAACAAAATAGATATTTACTTAAATAACTGTTTAATTCTTCAGTTTTTTTAAACAATACATCGATAGCTAGTTTTTTTCATCAGAGAATGAAAAAAACAAGGGTCCTAAATAAAATGTATAAAAGAAATTTATAAAAATGTTCAGGACGCAACTCTAATAAACGAGATATTCCCCTCGCGCCATTATCCATTCCTACTATTTCAATTCCGTTCATTTCCTCCTTCCCAAAAGCTCATCTGCTCCCGATGAAGCCATTCCGAGTTTTGTGCAAACATGAGCTGTTATTCGGAGTGTTTTCCCAACTTGATATTTATCTACGCTGCGGAAATGAAAATAAACCCTTCACTAACATAACTCAAGTTTCATGTTATGAAGCTACATAAGTAAATCTTGTAAGAGGTATTAATTCTGTATATATATATGTATCATTCATCTTATCACATGTTCCATCAAGATTAGTATGCCTATCACCATTGTAAATACTTTTAATTCATTCTGAGACACTTGCGAACGGGCCGTGAAATATTATGTTGCTATTCAAAGTTTCAAATATATCTAATGTCAACAAAAGTAAACATTGCTAAAATTAAATTAATTTACGGAAGACAGTTCTTTTTCGTTTAAAATATACTACAAAATTAAATGTTTATTTTCACCGTGTCTTATTACCAGTTCGGGTTATTTAAATACATTAACCATGCTAATAGGTAATAGTCGCTATAATTTTGAAATGTGCCCACACCCGTGCGGTGTGAAAGGGGGAAAATATTTAGGAATTAAACAGTCATCAAACCCTACCGGTATTCGAAACATGATCTCCATTCACCTGCCATGCAGTCTAACACAAGAGTGACGCGTTAGACAATACGACAAACGATGCGGGTAAACTAGTTTTTAAATAATTCCTTCCTCACTAATAGGTCTTTTATGAAAACAGTATAATTTCTATTGACCACATTTAATGGTGGTTGGGGGTGTCTATGGCACTATACTCACATTTCATTTGGCATGGAATTCTTTAAGTGATTATCCAAAAGTTATTTTTACTGTGGTTTTCAAATCCTCTTCCCCCCTTTCCCCTTGAACATGAAAGAACGGTTGTATTTATTTTAAACTATTCTCCATGGACCTCCTTCCTTCTGTTACCGTAAATGGTAAATGGCCTCTTATGTTGAACGTTCCAAGAAAAGAAAATCTAGACGTAGTCAGTGGAAACGCAGGCTAGGAGGTCAATTTCAACAAGTATGTTTCACTGGAGGCGTTTGGGTCAGAGTTCTAATTCTGGCTGGATACACTGGGTGGATTATTTTTCTTTCAATAATGCTCTACTTTCCATCGCAAATGCTTGTACATTTTATCTAAACTCCAACATACTCATCTTTATCTCATTAATGTAAATAGGAGAAAAGCCCGGTTGGGCAGACAGACTTTTGCACAAAATTATAATAATACAGTTATAATTTAAAAAAAATATGTTAACAATCAGAAGACACACATTACTTATGGAAATATTTAACATAAATGTAGGACAAATTATTTGCACAGTTAATAGTTTTTACCCCCTAAGCGAGGTCTAGATATTCTTTTAATATAAATTACGATAGCTTACCGAATCATAAGTTGATGTATTCTTGGCCATTGCCCTTTGGACCTCAGTATTTTGGCTGCTCCCAAAAGAGATATTTGGTGTGTACTGGAGAATGCAAGTGCTTTGTAAAAATACTTCAATGCTTCCCAGGATCGACCTAAGAATAAAATACAGGCTTGAATTTATTTATATAACTATACTCTATGATAAAGTCAGGAATGTAAATTAAATAAATTATTGAAAATGTTTTGAAATGTACTGACATAAATTGATAGCACATCCAAATCTGACCCAAGGAAAAAAAATTGTTGACTGTTTAGTTCATATCGGATATATAAGTAACCAATGTGGATTTAATGAAGGGGTATGCACTGTGAGATGTGATAAATGTTGTAGATGAATGTGTGAAAAAAAGAAACGTTAAGTGGGTTATGAATAAAAGAACATGCAATACTCAGTGTATGGATGTTAAAGCTAAGGAAGTATGCAAGGATAGGAAAGTGTGGAGAATGTTAGTGAGGATGGATTAAATATGGAGGTATTTTTTTTGTCCTATGCACAATTTCTCGCCTACACCGTAAGGGAACGGCGTGATTAGGTATATATGTGTAGGTTTATATATATGTATGCATATATGTATATGTACATATGTATATATTTATATTTGCATATATATACACATGTATAGATGCATTTCTGTATATATGTATACATGTATAGATGCATTTCTGTATATATGTATACATTTATATATGTATATATATCTATACATGTATGTGTCCTTACGTCTATCTCGAAGCCATGTGGCGTATTCAGCCATGTGGTCGCTACTCTCCGGTTCCAGAGTGGCCACGTGACGTAAGAGCTGGCCTACCGCCTCGTGGACACCTCTATTTGAGTAGAGCCTGGCCAGTAACAGGTATGCCGGCGTGTATGCCGGGTCGAGGCGGATGCAACGCTCCAACATCCTGATCGCCTCCTCGCTCCGATTCTCTTTCCTGACGGGAAAAACAAGAGAAGAAGTGATTCATTATATCCTGAGACAATTAAAAACAGAAATAGCTTTCTTACATGCGCCAAACACACAAATTATGTTATTATAGGATGACTATCAACATTTAGTGAACTTGGAAAGAATTTGCACCTTGCACTAGGTTTTGGATTCATTGATACACATATAAGTGGCAAACGAACGACATCAGCCTAGTCTTGTATGGTTTGCCATTGACGAGTAGCTTGGGATTTAAATCTCAGTCGGGTGTAGTGAAATAGTTTACCATACTAGTTTTCCTTCTTCCTTTTCAAACTACTTCAAATCCTGACAATTCTAGTTAGAATATGAGGATAGCTCAGATGGGAAATTAGACATGAAGCATTGACCTTATCGGTATACCATCCAGAGTATTTTATAACTCTTCAACGTTAGCTATTTATCAGGTCCAAATCCTGAAAATATAATTTTGTTTCCGTATTCAAAAAACTTAGATGGAGATTGAAATCCTACTCGATTTGATATGGTAATGTATTGATAAAATAAGTATAGCTATCGTATGAGGAATTGATGAGGTGGCAAGTACACCCTCGGTACAAAATTTCTTTGCACACTTTTCTATACGTTGGTCGAACGATCTAGAAATTAGAGGTTGGGGGATGAGTGGCAGGGGATGAAACTAAGTTCTAAGGAACATGTTTTTACAAATTATATCATGAAAAAATTTTCAGACCAAAATAAATAAAGTATTGTCTCATTAGAAACGTTTAATTTAATTTTATACATTTTGTAATCTCAACTATTCTTAAATATTCTGTTATTAGCATTGCGGCATTGGAACCTAAACTTTATAAATTAAGAGAAATCCGCTTTGGTGATCGAATGGTCTGTAGTCTAGGGATGTGGTATCGAAAGAAAAGTATTGATAGTGTATTCATTAAAAGTATCGGAAGAAAAATATCGATACCATACTAGTATCGGAAGAAAAATATCGTTACCACACTAGTATCAAATTAAAAGTATCGATAACCGTAAGAATCGGTATCGATTTTATTTACAAGATACTTTCTAGGATATCCAACTTGTTAAAAAACTTCCATAATTACTCACTTCTGGGAGGTGCCATTTTTAACCACATTCATTGTTTATTTACTCATAATAGATTATCAGCTATTGACAAACAATAGAAGAATTGACACCCCCTCCTGCTTCATCTGCTTAAAAAACGCACATAAACTTTTATGTATCGTCTGAGCTTTTTTTGTTTAGTTTGTGATGATCGTGCTCATTGATAAAGGAAGGGGTAGTAGACTGTTTGCCACTCGCCCCCTCAGGTGGCAGCTGTATTGATAAACAAAGATGAAAGAACAGCTATTATGATTAGCTAAAAGAGATTGAATGCGAGAGTTGCAAAAATCGAATGAGAATTGATAAATAGTGCTATTTATTATTCCTCCACAGTCCACCCAAATAAACATTATTTTATTCCCAGCATGAGTGAAGATAAAAAAAAGGTTGTTTCTTTCGGTACCGATTCGATATTGGAGTGTGAGTACAAATATCAGTAAAAGTATCGAAAAAAACAGTATTGAGTAAAAAATTACTTGTATCGAAGTGAAACATATCGATATTAGTAAAGTATCAATACTTTTTCAGATCTCTAGTCTGTACCTAATATATCACTTTCGTAATAGACTGGACTGTCAATAAAGGGAGATCAGATTTCAAATCCTGGTCGGGAGTACTGAGGATGTTTTTCAACATAACGTTTTATCTTCTCCTGCCACACAAATATGGGTACAATTCCTTTAAATTAAGCTTTACAAAACCTTTATAAATTGGAATCTAATTCGAACGGGTGATGAGAGGCGGTGACATAATAAATAAAATTAATAGTCCTGTTCAGTTTCCGCAATGGCTATGACAAATATTCAAGAACTGTTGATATATGTACAGAAAATTTTATCGAACGCAGCTATTTATTATTATTATTATTATTATTATAATTAGCACCGCGTCTTACTACCCGATCGGGTTATACGCACTTACGCTAATGTGTGATGGTAGGGTGATTGTGAGATGAAATGGAGGACCTACAGTTTAACGTGGAGTTGTGATTAATACACATCTTGTCAGAGGTGAAGGAAGGGTTTGGTAATCAGATAAATCCGTGCCGGGACCGAGGATTGAGCCCCGGACCCCCAGCACGGAAGTCTGACACCTAACCCCTAGACCACCAGGTCACCAGCTATTTATTAATGCTATATATTATATACTAGTTTTTTGCCTGCATCTTTACTCGCGTTACTGTCAGTTTCAAAATATGTTCTAATAATGTTTATAATCCCAGAATCTTTAATTTCCTGCACAAAGAAGAAATCAAACAATGCTTAAGTATAAATAACCATGATGATACCCTTGGCACTGTAAAAAGATAAATCTTAAGAATAAATAAGTAGTATTATTAAATTTGTTTTAAAACTAGGCACACATAGTATTTGCATTAACTGAAGGAACTAAATTAACAAAATTTTAGGTAAGCCCACTTTTAAAAATCCTACACGCAAATTTGGGTACACTTCCTCTAAATGAAACCTTACTCAACCCTAATACATTATTTAAAATAGTACAGATGCTTTCAATCCAAACAAGTAGTAAGACGCGATACTTAAGATAAATCTATAAAAAAAACTGGTTGAAGAAGAAAAGTGTAATCAAATTATTCAGGTTCACTGAAGAATTCTGAGAGTGAAAAACATTTTCATGACTAATAAATGTCACTATAATTATCAAAATAGATAAACTGTTTATAAAATGCAAATGTGGCGTGAAAAAAATGGAATACAATTGATTAAAATAAGCTAATTTATGATAAAACATGCATTAATTTGGTTCAACGTATCTCTTTGATGATGTTTATTTTCAAAATGTCATATGCAACTCCCATTTAAATGAAGAACTTTACTAGTTTTTTTTGTATTTGTATTTGAACTCAATAATCTTTTGTGTTTGTTTGAAAAAAATCTTTTAGAAATCATTAAATTTGATTTCAATTATCATTTAAATATTGATGAAATATTTTTGAAAAATATTTAAATAATAAATAACCTAACTTATGTAACATCGCCAGAGTTACGAGACACAATAACATAAATAATATATATATATATATATATATAAATATATATAATATAAATTCATCGAAGTTATAAGAAACAAGAACAGTGATATTAAATATGAATCATTTAACTATGGTAGATATTACTCACCTCTGCCAGCATTTGACCAGATATCGCTTCATATAACCTCAATATCAACATGATGAAATAAAACACATCCAAGCCCCATCGATAAAGCCTGCTGACTATAGGCAATTGTCGGGATACAGAGCTAGTTTTAAGCTTGGCCACTGACATGCCTTATAAATACGTGGAATAGAGTAGCCTACTGTCATCCAGAGGGTTCTGAGTAAACCAGAGAGCATTGCATTTCCGTCATATCTCTCTCTACTTGTGTTGTTCCATCCCCCCCCCCCCCTCCCCTTTCCTTTCCTTTNTGTTTCAAGTTGAGCTGCGGATTGAATATAAGCTGGTGGTTTTTCCCCTTGTAAGTTACTCTTGTCTGGATTCTCACCTAGGACACTTCCTGTCTTGAAAAATGTAAGCTTTGCAAAATTCTCTTTCGGCAAGTCTGTTCAAAATTTATTGCTTCGGCGTTGATATTTATAAACATATTACATCTTTTTTTAGTTATGGATAGTACTAAATTAAAACTAGTTTTTTTTTTGTATCTTTAAAACCCTTTTTTCAAACACAAAGACATTTAATTTTCAGAATTTTGATTCTGATTGATCTAATATTTGAGCCTTGATCTCTAATGTTTTCCTTTAAAATGACTTAAAATTTTAATTTTCAAAAACTTCGAATATTAGTATTGAGTTAAACCTCTTATAAATATTTCAACATTGAATATTCTGAGACTTTACCGATTAACGAGATATAATAATGATTTCATAATTTTTTTTATTAATATGTTTACTGTTTTTTAAGGAATATATACTTAAAAATTGAAGTTTACGTGACGACGTATAAGTTAAAAAGTTGAAAAAAGACAATGTTGGCCCTTATGGCCTAATATGATTGATATTGAATGAAATTTAGTTCAATTAAATTGTTCCTTGCTGGTGAATAATTTTTACTTATTTAATACATTATTTACAATATTTAAAGATGAGTTTATTAATCCCTATGCACTAACAAGAACTCCTGGTTAAATGGGATAGATTTATGTATATATTCATATATTTGGTAATCTAGTTTGTTGACGCAATCTTTGTTTATTGCGTATCTTTGGAATTTTTCTTAACTCTTTATTATGAGTTTCTTTATCTTAAAATCGTGGTTATTAATGTTTAAATTAAAGATCAGAGCGATTAACTGAAGCTCTGCTGTTTGCATACTTGGATTGAAGATTTCTGAATAGTAGTTTTTGAGGATTATTAAATACAGTTTAACTATATTATGCATTCCTTGGACAGTTAAGGTTGTTCTCAATAATACCAGTAATAATTATTTATTTTATGAATATGCATATCACATTGTTGCAGTAATAAATGTAATAATTATTTATGAAATATATATAGTATTGTTTAAACTTCTATTATTATTCATTTAAATCAATTATATTCATATCGTTCACTTCTAATTCATCTATTATATGTCATCCCACCCAAAGTGGTACCGATGTTGTCACATTAAAAAAAATTACCTCTTGCCATTTAATAATTATTACTTTTTTAAAAAAAACTTAGGTATATATGTGAAGCGATCCGGCTGGATAAAGTTCACACATATATTGATATGTAAATTTATTTTTGCATTGTTCATATGGGTCACTCTGCAAATGTTTTGGTATATTTTTGTTATTTTTTACGTCCTCCCCCTTGTCCCCTGAGGAAGCAGGACGGGTACATTTACAATTTACATTTAAAAAAATATGTTTAGTTGCCCATAGGAATGTGCTACATTGCTCAAACTTTGTTTATTTTAGTCAAGGTATTTAAATATTAATTTATTAGTAAATATCCACACTGGTGAACACGTGGACAAGGAAGTCAGTATCATTTGCTCTGGTTTGAAGGATGAGGTTCAAATCCCAGCTGGTTTTACTGAGATATGTCTAGTGAGTATTTTATAAATCTCTCCCAAAGTAAATTCAGGCAAACTTTATATAAATTATACCCTCTACAGTCATAAGTATAAATATTTGAATACATCCCGGATGAGTGTTATGAATAACTGCGTAAGACATATGAGAACAGGATTATTTAAAAACAAAACATAGGACGGTAACGTAACCTAACGTAATACCTAAACTTAAGGTTCTAGATTTTGAGCGCTCTTCTACAAACACTAGATTAATTTAAAAATAAAAGAATCTAACCAAGAGTTCATCAATCGTTAATCAACTCCCCGATCCACTCGTACCCAGCATTGTTGTCATATTGAGATCGAAGGTTTTAATTTAGGAATAAAAATAATCCAACATGGAAATAAACAGGTTTTGTATATATATATATATATATATATATCATACACGGTCCACTATACAATACTCATAGAACAAAAACTAACAGGACTTTAATCACAAGCTCGTCATAATATGTAGCGACCAACACAACGGATGCCAAAACAAAAGCCAATACTGTCGATTATCGGAAACGATAGTATAGAAAGGAGATATATAATTAGCAGATCAAGAGAAATGATCAGCCTTGCACCAAAGCACAAAAGTATTTCATTAAAATAAAGAGTTTAAAAAAAAAAAAAA
>CABFWB010001291.1:92523-130489 GCA_902151455.1 Timema bartmani
AAAAAAAAGTTTAAAAAAAAAAAAAAGGAATATCATCGAACTATACAACTATGAATATCAGGAAGCTTGAATGCTGCACGGTCCAACAAACATTCCTATTTCCGACCTCGGTTGGCAATTGAGTTTTTACGTTGTGTTTTCGACATTACTGATACCATTAGACACGATTTCAATATTTGTAGATAGCTCACGGGTACAAGGAAATATAGATCCTGACCTTGTTTTAATCAAGATAAAGGATTAAATAATGTTTAATTCAAGGTATAGTTTTTTAAGGATATCATTAGTATCCAACTAATAAAAATTACTGGCGTTTTTGTTGAGTGTATAATATTTTATTATGGACAGTCAGTAAAGAATGGGTGCTTAAGGAGTAAGGTTTGAAAGGAGTCAAATAGGTCAATGTTAAAGAAGTGTCTTACGTTGGTTTGAGTATATTGAGAGCATGAGTGTGGAATGAGTGATGAAGCAAATATATGATGTAAAAAGGTTCAAAAGGAAGCGGCAAACCATGTAAGACTTGGCTAAATGGGATATACTAGCGGTGCCCAACTACTTACCAGTCAAGGACCCCCCAAGAGGTTCTTTGAGATTGTAGGCCCCCTCCCCCATTTTTTATAATCATTAGAATCTAGTCTATTCTATGTATAAAAAATAAAAACCCCTTCCCCTATATTAATAATTTTTGTTAGAAAACCTACAAAACTGGGAATTTGGCACAGTAAATCCAAGTCAAATGTGTTTTACATACTATTATTTTTACACTAACTATAGTTGTAATAATAATGAATTTAATAGTAATAGTTAACACAAAAAAGGTTATTTAGAGCTATACGAAATTCTATTTATTATGAAAATGTTCAAATTCATTCATTTGGGAGTATTAAAGAAATAAATGAAACCTCTTATCTTTTCCCCATCACTTCTTGAAGATATGGTTGAATGATGGACACTTTCACTTGAAAATCAGAATGCAATTCAAATCTATTCCTGTATTTGTTTTTCATGTAGCACAGTGTATAAAAAGCTTGTTCACACCGGTAAATGTACAAAAAGGTACTGAACAGGCGGGTGAGGGGGAGATGAAGCACCTTTGGGATGCGCAGGTGGGTGAGGAAGAGGGGAAGCACATTTGGGATGCGTAGTAAGAACTGCGCAGGTGGGTGAGGAGTAGGGGAAGAATATTTTGGATGCACCGTAAGCACTGCGCAGGTGGGTGAGGAGTGGTGGAAACACCTTTGGGATGTGCTGTAAGCACTGCGCAGGTGGGTGAGGAGTAGGGAAACACCTTTGGGATGCGCAGTAAGCACTGCGCAGGTGGGTGAGAAGTAGGGGAAGTAACTGTGGGATGCGCAGTAAGCACTGCGCAGGTGGGTGAGGAGTAGGGGAAGAATATTTTGGATGCACCGTAACCACTGCGCAGGTGGGTGAGGAGTGGTGGAAACACCTTTGGGATGTGCTGTAAGCACTGCGCAGGTGGGTGAGGAGTAGGGAGAAGCACCTTTGAGATGCGCAGTAAGCACTGCGCAGGTGGGTAAGAAGTAGGGGAAGTAACTGTGGGATGCGCAGTAAGCACTGCGCAGGTGGGTGAGGATTAGGGGAAGCTTTTTATTGAATAAGATTAGGCCTACTGTTGTTTAGTTATTAGTTTATATTTTTCTTTAATTTTGGTGGTGGTCGCACACCCTCTAGGAACAGCTTTCAGACCCCCAGGGGTCCACGGACCACCTTTTTGGAAGCACTGTGGTATACGAATGTGTGAAAAAGAGAAACATCAAGAGCTTTAAGAATAAAAACATGCATGACTAGGTGTATGGATGTTGTAGAGCCAAAGGGAGTATGTAAGAAAAGGAAAGTGTGGAGAAAGTTAGTGAGGATGGATTAATGCGTGGCAGAAGGGAGCGCAAGTATTTTTACAGTTTTTATAAAATTTAAATTTATTGGCCAAAATAAATCAAATATTTCTCCAGTAGCAACATAGAGTTTAGTTTTCTGCACATTCTAATATCAACAGTTCTTGAATAATCTGTCAAGGTTGTCCTGGAATTTTGTCAAAACTTGTTTCTCTTTATTTAAAAAAGTTTTGACGAAATTCCAGTATACCCTTGACCAACATTCAAAATTTGTTGATATAAGCATGTGCAGAAAACTAAACTCTATGTTACTACTGAAGAAATATTTGATTTATTTTGGCCAAAAAAAAGTAATGCTATAAAAACTTTAAAATTACTCGCGTTCCCTTCTGCCGCACCTTAAGTACGAAGCTGTTGTTTTCTGAGCTATATGCACAGTTTCTTGGTTACCTGGTCAGGGAAAGACGTGATTAGGTATGTATGTATTATTATTAATATTAACACCATAACCATAACTGGCTTAATTTAATTGGTCGGAAAAAATAATTTAAATTTTCATCGGAAGAGCCTTTTGTAAAATACATTTATATTTTTTTGCTTCCAATGTTTTTTCTAAACATCACGTCCTACTTCCTTTAAGTGTTGTATATATATATATATATATATATATATTTAGCACCGTGTTTTACAACCGTTCGGGTTATACGCTTGCACGTGCATGAATGTGTATTAATTACGCTAATATGTTAGGGATGAGGAAGATTGAATTCAGAGGAAGAGTGCCAGCACTTGCATGTAGGGTCTTGAACCCCGATCGATCAATCATCGGCAGTTCATTTGCTATTTTATAGGTATACTTTATATACTATCTATAAAAATTGATCACTACATATTACATGACTTGAAGTATGGGTACGTGAAAGTAGACCTAGTAGCTGCTCCATCTGTGAGAGAAGGCTTTTCCTATGAAAGATATACTATATATTAGTTTAAGTGCATCTGTACCACCCCTTTTTGATTGGTGTATTTAACACTCAATCTGATGCTCTGGGATGGAGAGAGAGGGAGAGTACTACAATTTTATATTTGTTAATGTGGTAACACTATAAGGTGCCTTAGAAGCGTTTTACTTATTTTATTCCTCCTGTGTGATCTTGACTGTAGGTTGTTCTAGCTGGCTTTAAGTGAATTTAACTAATCATTTTTTAATTGAAGCTATTTGAAACGAACTTTTAGATGAGGCTTTAAATACCCACTAAATTATGCAAAAGTTTTCTTTTTTATCAATATTGATTCTAGAAAAATTATTTTCTTATTTAATCTATAATAGTAGTATATGCATATATTATTATTACGTTTATGGGTTAGGTATGAGGAAGGAAGAAATAAGAGGAAATGTACTATAATTTTCATCGAGGCAGAGTGGTAAGGTATTTAGGGAAAAACCACCCTAATCACACCCCATTGGGATTCGATCCCCAAACTTTCCTTAATTAACAGTGCAGTATAAATTTGAGATGGAAGCGTTAGAACATGCAACCAACAATACAGATAACATAAGTCTAAAATTAATCACTACCACTAGATGTATTTAGAAGACCTACAAATAAATAAAAATCCCATCCTACAAGTATGTCAAGACAGATCTGGGATAGTTGAAATTAGCGTTCCTTTTCAACTTAAATCATGCACGATACATTGAGTGCTTTCCATCGCCTTGTCAAATATTCGGTGATAGTGGCGGACCTGTTTCCAATAGGAGACTCATTGGATCAATGCTATTGTTTCCCATGTATCCACGCTACACTACGTTGTCGCAACACAAATAAGCAGAGGGTAAACAAAAAGTAAATAATTTCATAGGTCACTTTGTGAGATATAACAAACACGGGTCTTAAAAAACAAAAATATCAGCACATTGTTAGCCACGGAATAGAAAAAAGGAAAATGGGATGACAATAATTATCCGGTCGAATACTTGCAGTGATTGGATGAGAGTCTATCAATGGAAGGTTGGGGATAAGGGAGACAGTTGGGGATCAAAAAGGGGGTGGGGAAGGGTTTCTCTCCGACAAACACAATGGGAACACTCCACACTATAGTGTCCGTACCAAAATAGGGGTTGGGTCTTGGAAGGAGGGGGTTGAAATGGCTCGTCAGCGAAATGAGGCTATACAACATGATAATACCAAACACGTTGATGACATTGATGCTGTTGGAAATAGGGGAGGGTGAGGGAGGTGTCCTCTCGTCTGAATATCTCACCTAAACCCACCCCTCCCTAACCCATCGCGACCCACCATTAACCACCCTCCTTTTACAAATAGCAGTCCCAGTGTTGGTGGAGACCATGTAATTGCACACTATTTAGCATTAATTAACACGGTCCTATTACTGGATGCAAAGCACGATACGGTGGAGTGTTATGGATAATGTTTCAGACAGTTCAATTAAACACTTTCAAGTTGTATAGAGCTATATAATATAAATACGTTGTTCAATGCGCATGTCTTTAAATGCTTGGCCTTTGATATAACAAACTATTTATACAAAAAAAATTGTTTAATTGCTAAGGTAAATCGAACATAAAATAATAGATATGGTGCGCCACACATACTTTCTCTTGTCTGTATCTAGAAATGGAGATTTTACTTAAACAAAATATTATATATTGTGGCAGAATCATGATGGGAAATAAATTCTACGGTGGACTACATAGACTTTATCGCTACTTTGCCTGAAAATAGAAATATCTATTACTCAAAACTTCTAAGGTATGTCAAACGAAGTAATGGACATTGTTGCAAAAACACACAATCAAAAATGATAAATTAAATTATACAGCTGTTACAGAAATATATTGAGAAAAATATAACAGATCTGTTCACCAAAGAGCATAACGATTTCACAGATCTCCATTTAAAAAAATATATTCCCAAATATCTCAGAAACTGTTAGTCATATAAAATATATTTCTAATATATTTTAAATTATAATCGTACTACAAATTAGCAATGATTTGTTATTTCAAATCTCAAATATTTGTGGAGATATTATTAAAATTGGAAGTCTTTGCCAATTTAATGTACCTTCAAAGTAATTTTTATTGGAAATTGAGAATTGAGAATGGTTTTATCTTAAACAGTGTCTAGATACGAAATTTAGTATAAAACGTTAAGGTAGATATTGAGAAAATTGAATTTCTCTATTTTTTTACCTTAATTCTAGGGTTAGATGTATAGTTCTACAAACTTATCGAGGAAATTTTACAAAATCCTTAGATAACAAGTATTAGCCTGATCAGGAAAATTGTTTCACCTCTAAGCCGAGATACAGACAAATAGATACAGACATCACAAAATACCTTTTTTGGTTGTTCCAGGGTATCATGAAACATCAACATTTATCAAAATCTATATTTCGAGTTTTTGAGGATCAAAATACTTCTCTTTCTAAAGAGTAAAAAAAAAAGTATATATACTTAAACTAAGGCTTTGCATATGTAGTAGGCTTCTGATAGAAAGTACAATTTGAAAAATATAAACACTAACCGTAAATTGCTTGGGTCTAAGTCCAGGCCCTAAAATAACTCTTTATACAGGCAAGAATTTAGTAAGGCATGTCAATTGAGTACATGTTAAAGGAAAACTTTTATTTCACCCAATTGAGCCCCATTTCTCTCCATCCAGTTATTTGCACAATTTACAAAATTTCCAGTTAAATACTAAAATCCTTACAGAATTATGTATGTATATATTCCTGACCGGGATTCAAAAACCGATCTCTCCATCACCAGCAATTCAGTCCAACACGAATGACCACTTTTGTGGCTTTGACAGTTTTCAGGTTATCCAAACCAAAAAATCTGTATTTTTTCAGTATTTTATATGAAATTCACTAAACAAAACTTCTGGCCATTTTCACTGTTATCTTTAAAATTCTTTACACGGTAGCTATTAAAACCATCTTTGTCAGTGCTCTCTGGAAAATTACATGAATTGTAGATAACATTTAAAAAGTGCATATTTCGTTAACTAGCGCAGATATACATTATAATTATTTCATTTTTCTAATTTTTAAGACAACCCAGATAACTTTCTACCACAATTCAAATACTTTGAGCCATAAAATTTTTTATTGTTTTCTTAATTTTTCAGGACAATTTAAGTATTCATAAATTTTATAGATAAAGATACATTTATGAGTGGCTCATTATTTTCCACTCCACATGCCTTGAATCATTGATTATTTTTTAAATATGGACATACTATCAGCATACCTAGCAAAATAATATTAAAAAAAATGGGGTGTGGCTGTGTCATGGACACGGCCGTGTGTTGTACGTGAATACGTTTATGTAACGGGTCATTTACCACGCGCGATGCGTCACTGTTCTCGCTTATCGTTATGAATTCTTTGATCCTCTAGCTATCCAGTGGTATAATTTTGGATGTAGAGGATAGATTCGAAACTACAATGCCAAACTGTATTTTTGATAATATTTTTTTATTCTAACACCTTATTATATTCACTGTCACTACTTTAAACTAATGTTTTATATACAATCGATAGATTTTGATGACAGCTGACGATTAAAACCAAAACGAACATCGTAGCTTCTCCAAGTCAGAAGTTATACTAATTGCAAATCTCGATACGCAGCAAAATAACCTCAAAATGGCGGCAATTCTCCCTCCACCGCGCGCGATGCGTCACTGTTCTCGCTTATCGTAATGAATTCTTTGATCCTTTAGCTATCCAGTGGTATAATTTAATTTTGGATGTAGAGGAAAGATTCGAAACTACAACACCAAACTGTATCCCCCGATTTTGTTATCATTAGGTTTTTTGGATTGCCCCCGTATGGTAGCAAATTTAAAGAAGTTTTCACGTCAAAAAGTAGAGATCCAATTAAATTCTTACATGTGGGCCAAATATGGTCAAGACTCATCCTAGTTTAAAGGAATTTATTTTTAATGTAAGAGCTAAATTAAGGATCAGTACATAGTTTTATTATATTTTTACACTGGGTCCTAAAGCCCGTTCAGAATATTCGTATCTAATTTCAATAACTAAGAAAAATTTGAAAAGTCAAATTGAGAGGAAATGTAACCTTATTAACGTTAAAATGATGGTAAAATCACAATGATAGATTATATATGTTAAAAAGCCCACAGTAGACTTAGGATGGATTCAAACCCCAAACTTCACGTAAAGACAATCAAGTTTAAGACAAAATTAACGAAAAAAAAAGGTAATATCAGCAAAAGCAAATTTTAAAAAAAAAGTTTAATATCAAATGTGGAAAAGGAAACAGACAAAACTTTATTTAAAAACAAAATAAAAAAACCTTGCTGTCAATCTTCCTGCCAATAGATTAAATTTTTTTTTTAACTTCCATTTCATTATGACAACAACCGGAAATGTTCTGGAGGGAACGAAACTTTAAATCATTCAAGTGAAAATATATTTAAATTGTGAAGAACTCTTTTTACTTTTTTTCTATTAGGAGGAGCAAGCGATCCATTGTCAAAGCATTTCTCTAGTTTAGAATCAATTTGGAACAATGCGTGGTAGTGTACGGGTGTAAGGACTGTGCTTATACAAACAAGTACAACTTGGGGGATCTGGGAGGTAAAATAGCATCAGAGGGGTCAAAATGGGTCGTGAATGAGAGACAGATCAAACGGGGAAATTACAATTTAGAATAGCAATTGTTAAAAGCGGACACCCCTACAAACAAGTCGGGAGCAAGTAAACTTGATGAATCCCTATAGGGTGAGAAAGGGTACCAGAGGGGAGGAGAGATATGAGTACTTGGGCAAGGGTCTTTAATTATTCCAAGGGATTCCTTTTGTCCTCCTTTAACGAGACACACTTTGATAGCAATTACAGTAACGTGTCTATAGTCATGTTTGTTGACCTTTCCCATCCCTCCACCCCGCCCCCTTCTCACCCCTTCCCTTCCTGATGCATCATATTGCTGGGAGCAGACTATTACAAAGAGAGTTGATGCGTATAATCATGAGCAAAATGTTTATTCTTAAGACATTCCACTAAAATTATTAAACAAAATTTCAAAGCTGATCAAATATTCTTCTAAATAAACAAGTTTTTTTTTAATATGGTAGTTTTCTATAAAGCTTTTACCAGTATATAAGAAAATCATATATCAAGCTTGTAGAGGAGGTTATTTATGTTACTGACTGTACAATGGAATATATAACATTGTTCCTGCTTCACTCCCAAGGGACATCTGCTTCCACCCTGTCCACTTTCCATAATAATTTCAACAGAATCCTTTGCATAGTGGAATAACGGGCCAAGACTCTTTATGCGTCTTAATAGACTAAATGCCTTCTTATTGATCATCGTTAGATTTAATGTGCAGTTAACGAGCACAGCACCACCCTCGATTGTCCTATGATCTTATGCGCTACTCTAGCAGTAGACTAGACTGCCAATGGCGGGGAGATTGAGGCGCAAATCTCGGTTGCGTGTACTGGCGGTGGTTTTTGTAATATGATCTTCCACTCTCCCTACACGCAAATGTGAGTATACTTCTTCTAAATATTAACTTCATAATCCCTAAAACCACTAGCTTATTTAGTAGATAAGCGTATAGTCTGAACGGGTAATAAGATGAGGTGCTAAAAACAAATAACCACAGTGTCTTACAGCAAACCAAGTGATTAATTAACTCAACCTAGATAAATCCACATGCTCTTAAAATAATGAGTGTGAGTGTAAGCTAAATATTTAGGTAATGAGCCTAGAAATTGTTAATTACTTTGCCCTCTAAGATAGTTACAGTTTTATTTAAGTACCACATTGTCTCAACACTTTCATATGGAAATGTTTGCAATTAAAAGTTGGGACTCGAATCCCTGACTGGAATTCTAAGAACTAATATTTATTAAATGATTTTGCCTTCCTCATATCTACCCTCTGTGTACGGATAAATGAGAGTAGCCCAGATGGCGTAGTAAGACGTGGAGCGAACAAAATAGAATTGTATGAATAATAACTAAATATGGGAACAGATTCCAAGACTTTTGGCACAGCGCGCCACTTATCCACGACATAACTTATAAGTTTCGTCCTTAATCCAAATATACCACCACTCATTAATTTAAGGCCGAATCTATGATGAGTGTGCTATATGGGAAAGATATTTCACCGTAAGAGCCCACGATATTTTACAGGGGAAATTTAAACTTCTCGTTATAGTGAACAATCTGCTATTTGGAGGTGCCCGTTAAGGTAGATTACACTGTATATATACATATATACACATATACATATTTTTACATATATATACATACACTTTTTTGAATAGTATTTTTTTTCTCTAATTATAATACTAAAACAACATAACTGTGTGTTTACTTAGCCAATGGAAATTAATATATTCTATTAAAATTTTAGCTAACAAAATAGATTTGTTAGTAAATAAAGTTTTTTTTTGGGGGGGGGAGTAATTGTAATAACATAAAAAAACTTACTACTTTACTTCCATTTACTCTGAAAACACTAATGAACAAGATAAATACAAACTTGGACTTTTGACACAAGCCTCCAAATGTAAACCAGACCATTTAATAACTAATGTCATCTCGGTATAAGTCAACACACAGACAGTGATAATTTGCCTCTTATACTTGAAACTTAATGTAAATAGTAGTCCTATAAGAATTAATAATTAGGATTTGCACCGGTGTTCATGCATTAGGGCGTATGAATCTAATATGAACAGTCAGGAGGTTCGATAACGACTGAACCACTTCATTGATTTAATGGTCTAAGAGTTGTGTCCTACCCGCTGCCCACAGGTCACTTGCGGCCAATATTATGTTCTGTAAGGCCCGCTAGCTCAAATTGAAGTACTTCATATAGAAGATATTCAGTACACCATCAATAATTAGGCTCTTGTAGCTGACGTAAATACTTGTTAACTTTAATGTAGTTTCCGTATTCATAAGTAAATTATGTTTTATTTTTAGTAGCGCGTCTTACTACCCTTTCAGGCTATACGCTTATGCTATAGTTACACTAATGTGTTAGGCATTAGAAAGGCCTAATTTATAGGAAGTGCACCCCCATTTGCATGGAAGCAGAGTGGGAAAACCATTTAGGCAAAACCACCCCCAGTGCAACTGACCCGGATAAAACCCCGATCTCCCCCATCTTAGCCAGTCTAGTATAGTGCGAGAGTTGTGCCTTAGACCATGCGGCCACAAAGTGGGTAAGCATATTTTTACCTGTGTAATATATGTATGTATTGATGGATATGGATGCATGATTGTGGGTGTAATTTTTGGGGACTAGGTGTTACAGGCCCCTATATAAATCTTGTATATAGCCACCATCAAATTCTCCAAGATATTATGTGACTCTCAGTCGCAAAAATATTGGATAAACCTGGTCTAAGGCTTCATTATTGCATTAGAATGTATTTAAAATGGAGGGAAGATCGGGGTTAGAATCCCGGGCTGATGTAGCCTGATAAGCGTGGTGCAGTTTAAGTTCCTCTGAATCACACCTTCCTCTCTAACACATTAGCTTGATCATGGTACAATAGCCCAAACGGGTGGTGAGATATAGCAACAAGAAAAATATTTTTTTATAGTTAGACCGGGACTTATTTCTACTTTACTACTTTGAGGAAACTTGCAGTTCATTTAATTTAACATAACATCCTCTTTATTTGTCAATTTTACTAGACTTTTTTTATAAAATTATTGATTAAATGTTATCTAATCAAGAAGTAAAAATTAAATGGAAGGAATACATTTTTATGTATCTAAAAGAATTATTTTAAAACCCTCCTAAAAATTTGTATTGTGTTGAAATAAGCGTAGACATTGTACAAGAATATATTATGGCGGTAAAAAAATGACATTAGTTCATTTGTAGACCTGTCCTTTACTTTAATGAGCCTTGACACAGTTCGGAATTTATCTTATGGCAGCCAAGTAGTGATATTCACTCACCTGTAGACTTGTCCAAGGTTGTAATGAGCATTTACGTGGCTCAGAGAGTATCTTATGGTGGCCAAGAAATAATATTCACTTACTTGTAGACTTGTCCTATGATGAAATGAGCGTTGACATGGTTTGGAGAGTATCTTATGGTGGTCAAGAAGTGATATTCACTTAACCTGTAGACTTGTCCTATGATGAAATGAGCGTTGACATGGTTTGTTGAGTATCTTATGGTGGTCAAGAAGTGATACTTACTCATTTGTGACTTGATCTAGGTTATAATGAGAATTAAAGTGGTTCGTAAAGTATCTTATGGTGGCCAAGATACGATATTTGCTTACCTGTAGACTTTCCCTATGATGAACTGAGCGTTGGCGTGGTTCGTAGATTATCTTAGGGTGGCCAAGAAGTGATATTCACTCACCTGTAGACTTGTCCAAGGTTTTAATGAGCGTTGACGTGGTTCGGAGAGTATATTAGGGTGGCCAAGAAGTGATATTCACTCACCTGTAGACTTGTCCAAGGTTGTAATGAGCGTTGACGTGGTTCGGAGAGTATCTTATGGCAGCCAAGAAATGACTTTCAGCCTCATCTGTCCCAGTCATCAGAGTGCCCAAGTTGTTGTGAGCACTCGCATATGTTGGCCACAGTCTAAAAACAAGAATATTAATATTGTACAAAGTTTCTGATGTAATTTGATAATCGTGGCTTGTTGCATGGTCTAAAGTTTTAAAATAGCAACGTACAACGTACATTTTGATGGCAAGGTTGTGATATGAATTACGGCTGGGTACATTTTATTTAGTTTTAAATACGAGGTCATTGTGATATATCCTATCCTTTCCTCGATCCACATCCTCCAACTGTTCTGTGGATGCGCTTCTTCCGAAAAAACTTCTTACATTCCTACCTCTTGGATTAAGAAAATTATGGCATGGTTTCTTAAGAGTAATAATAATAATAACAGTAATTAATAATTAATCGTCAGCCATTTATGGCCTAGCTAAATTTGTTGCTAATCCTTGTTAGAGGAAAGGTAGCTACAGGACTTTAATAATAATTCTAGCTGAAGTACATGCCCTGAAGAAATGTTTATAGTTTAGAGACTGTACATGAATGGTAACTTTAAAGTTAGTGCCTTAAGCCCTGTGTTTGCTGTGGATCAACCCAGTATACCTTTAATTGAAAATTAATATAATCGATCGGAATTTTAAAATATTAGCTTTGAGGTGCAAGGGGAGCAACTAGCTAATCATTAAAATTTCAGACCTCTACGAGTGAGTAAATAACCCGCAATACTCATGACGGATAGATATTTTATCAAGTTTTAAATTAGTTTAATAAAATCTAGTTACATTTTAAAATTACGGTTTTGAAATGTATTCTATTTTATGTATTCAATCCAATAGCTCTTAAATAATAAGATAAAATAGTGTCGGGTCGGGGTAGAGTCAGTACAGTTACATAATTATTATTTCATGTTGGCCTAAGCTCTCTGAAGAAATTCAATGTAATTTTTTTCTCATTATATTTCAATAACAATGTATATTGTTTTGTTTCATATATTTCTCACGAGATATAAGTATAATTTATATAAAGAAGAGAGTAAGTCTAGTGCACCACACCATATATTTTTATTACTAGCATTTATTAACATCAACATTATTTTAAATTATATAACTCCCACACAGAAAGAAAGCTGGGATCATTATATTTTAATAATATAGTTCAATATTATATTATAAATTATCTGAAAATTACCTTTGAAATTTAGCCCCGTAAATTAATACACCCAATTATTTATACCAATATTATCCAAGTCTTGGTACACTAACTTATAGCCCTCATTAAGTGAATTATTCAATTATTTCACTTATGAAACAATTCATGGATACCAAATTAGAGGATATGAGTATAATAACTAACTTTAGGTATTGAGATACACATAATAATTATATCAAGTATCTAAAAACAGCCATAAAAATATAAAAGTTAACATGGATATCAAACAAAAAAAAATATATTTGTAGACATTTTATATTACATTAAAGATATACATACATATAAATAATCATTTAGGCTTGTAAAAGTATGTAATCATATATCAATGCCCAATATTTACCTTGAAAGGTAGCAGCAAGCCTGGATTGGATGGTTCCACTGCGGGGTATCTTATAAGGTAGGGCCATAGTGTAATCGTTTAAGGCAAAATTGCTTCTTTTGCGAGGTAAATGGAGTGAACATACTTACATATATTAATAAAAACGCATAAAATGTATCGTTATATAATATACATCCTTCATATGTATAAATACATTTGCAAACTTTATTAGATGGCCATGTACAATGATTATAACATATTATTACGAATCAAATGTTAAATATTCGATACAACGTATTTAAAATATTATCATTCTTTACTAATTTTTCTTCCTAAGAAATTTTACGCTAGTTAAATGGTTGTAAAAAAACAAGTCTATAAGAGTAAGAATTGTTTAAAAAATATACATAATTGAAAGAAAGCAAACGTTGAGTTTTATGTTTGATTTTAGTTTCGAGCTGGCTATAAACAATAAACTAGTATTTCCAGAGTATTTTCTGCTTTATTCTTTTCACGCACAGGATAGTAAAAAAAAGACAACGCGTGACAGAGTAATTGTTTTACTTTCGTGACGTCATCGTGCCAAGGGAACCAATTAAATCGCGTGCTAGCTCAGTAGGTAGGAAACCAAAAGAACGATAAATGGTTTGTTTATGGCAACGAGTTATTGAGCTTTTGATTGTATGCGACGAGAATATTGGATAGTTCATTATCACGCTAACCTATTTTGAGTAAGCTTACTAGTAGAAAAATTTTTATTCTAGTATCCTGAAACCCCGAATATATTAAAGACCCACTTTACTGGTCGCATGGTCTAAGGCAGGCACGTAAAAATGTGGCCCGCAGACCACGTGTAGCTCTATTTATGATTGCGTAGCGTATAATCCGAATGGCTAGTAAGACACGGTGCTAAAAAAAATCCTTGTGACCCACGTAACTTTTTAAGGACAAATATACAATCTGGTCCATTATTTCACATTATTCTAAAAAGTGTATAAACACATTAAATAAATATATGTGATTTGGTGATTTGTAATTATTTGTGAAAATCTAGCAAATGAGTTTGTTGCACCACATTTTTACTCTTTACTTACCAAAAATTCCATCCCCAAAATTGTTAAATATGCAAACCAAATATGTACAATTTTTGGAAGCATATATTAGTGTACGGATAGTTATTTTATATAGTAAAAAAGAAAAAAATCACCCTACAGATGAAGGCTTATGAACGTCATTTGTCATCAAATTAGGAAAGTGACTTCAACACAAGATTTAAATTTTAGCCAACACTACTGTTTTAATTCTATAAATAAAATATCTGGGTAGATATAGAGAGTTAAGTATTAACATTTTAAATAATTTTAATTTGGTTTTTGTAATAATAATAATTTTAAAATTTAGTAATTTTTTACTTGAAATATTTGACAGTATTTTACTTTTTGGAATGCGTCTCCTTTAGTATTTTAAATTTTTAATGTGATACGTCTGGCCTAAAGGTGGGTGACTTTTCGGCCCGCGCGAACATTAGGGTCCCTTCGTGAAAGGATTAATTTAAACAAGCAGACTTTACTTCAAATGATATAGCTCCTAGCGACGGTGGCGGGTTAAATCCGCTACATGTGAAGAGGCTCTAAGACTTCATTCTTGCAATAGAATTGACTGCCGATGATGGGGAGATAGGGGTTCGAATCCCGGTTGGGTGTACTGAGAATGTTTTTCCTAAATGGTTTTACCCTCCCCCTCTACAAAAATGTGGGTACACTTTCTATATAATAAATTCCTAATTCTATAATAAATTCCTAATACATTAGTTTAGTTTGCAGACTTCATATTCGTATAATCCAAACGGGTAGTAAGATGCGATGCTAAAAAGAATACACATTAATTAAATTTTGAAATTTTTAAAACTAATGATACTTAAATAATTAGGCCAGCTTGTCGCTAAATGTGACTACGATTGCATCCCTATACAGATTGGCCGTCACTTCATAATAACTCAATTGTTTCACCTGGTTATAATAAGCTAGCTAGTTTTATTTATTGGTTTGAGGCTGGAACGTAAAATAGATATCAGGTTTATTAAGTCTGGTGTATAAATTACTGGGAGACTTAGTTTCAAACTCCAGCTCGGTATAGGCCCAATTAAAGTATATTTTTCCAAATGTTTTGCCATTCTCTCGCCACATAAATGCTAGTGCATATATTTTAAACTCTATCTTACTCGTCCATGTTCCAATAGTTTGATTAATTTCGTGTATCATAAACGTTGAGTAGGACCTAAAGCAAAAAAAAAAAGTTGAATTGGTTCATTTAACACTAGGTTTTTGTTTGTTTGTTGATTATTTGTGGTATTTAACGTGCACTTTCTGAATTGACTAATAATATAAGCACATGACTTACAAACTAATTTAAATATAAACATATACAAAACACCCATCTCCTAACCGTTAATTCATCACTGTGAAAGGGAAGCCCATATTTAATCAATGATAATTTTTTCAGCCATGCCGAGAATCGAACTAAATATCATTATCTCAGTAGGTAGACAGGACACTGACCTGGCTAATGTGATGGACTACTTTGTTGTTCATTTGTTCGTATTTTTAGCACCACACCTTAACACCTGTTTGGTTTGTACGCATATGTTATAATAACGCCAATGTGTGAGGGATTAGTAAAGTTAAATCTAGAGAAAGTGTACCTACGTTTGCGTCAAGGGAGGGTAGAAAACCATCTAAGAAAAACAGCCTTCAGTACACCCGACTTTGATATAACCCTGATACCCCATCATCGGCAGGCTAATATATTGCGACAATGATGCCTTAGACCATACGGCCACCGAAGCTGGTCACTCTGTTTTTACTTATACTTTTTATCAAAAGGTCTTTAAACGGCATAAGCTTAGACTTTAGAGGAAGATAATTTAAGTTAATGCATCCACTTCAGTTTGGAGAGAGAATCCGAAATCTTCAATAATAAATCACATGTTTAAAACAGACCTTGGTGCAATCAGCCGTGATTCGAACCTTAAACATCCAATCGAGTCCATGCCATGGTAAAAGAATCACTAACAATTTAATCTAAGAGGTAAAGTATATGATAAATATAGCTTTGAATAAGTGCACTCAAACTAACTTAGAAATTATATTGTAAAAAAAGAATAATAATAACAAAATGTGGAAAACGACGCCTTAGGACACTCAGCCAGGAATAGAAAGTTGACCTTATTCACTACATTCGATTAAAAATATTAAGCTCTGAATGAACCGAACATTGGCACAAATACCTACTTTAATTTATTAAGATGATTATTGCATTAAAAAAAAAATTGGGAAAATGTTATTGTGTTAATAAGCTATATGCTTATCAAATACATACCTTAGCAGTTAGCATGGATTACCGATAACTATAGATACTGATTTGTAATTTTATCTTGACTTTTTTAAAGAATACATAATAATACTTTTATCAAACAGTAAATAATCTTGTATCCCCTCTAGCTACGGTTTCAAAAACACATTTAATAATTTTCATTAACCAAATTAGTAAATATTTTGTTATATATTTTTGAAAGTTATACATTTAATTCATTTGTGACCTAATATATTTATATATTTTATCGGGGGATGGGAGGGGGGAAACCCCTACCAACAATATGACAGTTTTCTCTCAAATTTAAATTTCATAATTAATTCGGTCCTGGTCTTCTACTACAGTAATTTATTTTTTGAAATTTGTAGTCTAAGGGCAAAAATATCCTTTATTACACATATTAATACTCCATAATCATTTGGAATTTGAACTAATTTATCAATGAGCTAGTAGGTTAAGACTCTATATTTCTATATTGAGATCTTAATAAATTAAAAGAAAGAAACAAATAGCTTTGATGTATGCATTTTATAATGTTATAGAAAATAAAAACAAAGAATTTACAATTGTATTATCATTATTATTTAGATTTAACCAATAAGATAACAAAAGCATGTTTAGTACAGTTCCTATACCCTTCATCATTCTAACTAGGAGAAATATGCATTGCTATTTAAAACACACACGCACTAAAGTACGCAAGTGAAACAATTCCGTTCAAATAATTTCAGCACTCGTTTAAACCATTTCCTCATTACTTCAAATAAAAAAGAGGGGGTAGAGTGCACGCAAGCATCCAGGAAAAAGCTTGTGTAACGGTAGAGGGGATGAAAGTTGTTGCGTGTAGTGGGCGGGTAATGTATGTAAAACTGTTGTGCGTGCAACTCATTACCATGTATCAGCGGGTTGTGATCAAGCCACCATGTTGATCCCATGGGCGTGACCGTACACTCCCCCTCCCCCCATTTTCAGCTTAACTCCCACGGTCCCTTTCTCACCCCACCAATCCTTGTTCTGTAGAAAGCCATAGCAAAAGTTCTTGTTTTTATCCACACGGTTGGTCGGAACAACCATTATTGTCTGGATGTAACTGTCCAGAGTTATCTCATACAATTTGGATTTATTTAGATCAAGTTTGGTCTTGAAATGTGACGTCCGTATTTTTCGGTCGTCTTTCACTCTTACCCATTACCCGCTCAGTGATCGGAAAGGCTGACAACGAGTCTGGTTTAATACAATGATATTCGCATCAGTGGACACACGGAAACAAACCGTCAGTCTCGTCTTTTCTGGTTTTCCACCGATAGTAAGGATAATGTCTGTGGGTTAACTCCCAGCTGATGTACTTAAGGTGTTTTTTACTAAATATTTCCCCATTCACCCTTGATGAAAATGTAGCTAACGGGTTCCTTTTAAATACAGCCTTCCCCATATACAACTAATTATAGTAAATATTAGAATGGTACTGATTAGGTATTAAGAAGCTCAAAGATGAACGAGGGAAATAAATTAAAGGTGGTGACTTAATTACTTTAAAAGGCCTATATGTAAATGAAATCGACTACTAACAAGAGTTTACCGTTTCAAAGTTTTGTTATGAGAGAAGGAATAGAAACTGCGATGTATTGAGTTGATAAATCGCGTAAATACCCACTAAAATATATATAATTACGGAAATTCCTATGTGTACCATATTATAACAATACTTCAATACGATATTAAAACTATTCTGTGTTTATAGTCTAATTTTAATTAATTCATAAGATTTAGATTAAAATTCTGATTCTGCCTTAAAATATAAGTAGGGAATGACCCTGAGCACGGGAAGATTCCTGGATAGCTAATTGGTTAGAGAATTGGCAGGCTCTATTCCCGTGTCCAGGGGTCATTTGTCAATTTAAAGGATTAAAGGCCCATAAACAACTGAAAATCAAAGTTTGATCATCTTGACGTTAGTTTTTAACTATACAAGAATTCCCGACGACATGCAACGTAGGCCAAAGCACTACCTCTTCATTCCACCACCACGTTAAGATCTTTAAACAGCCTTATGGTTGTTTTGAGGCTGACACATACTTTCTTCTTTCAGCTCACTAAAATTCCTTCATTCTTTTCTAGAAACATTAAATACAAGTTTAAAATAAATTATCTTTAAATCGCTAAATATTTGGACGAACTTTTTCAAACCGGTGAACATATTTTACCTTAAAATTGGTTATGTATGTAGTACACTTAATTACTAGTTAGTTATGAGCGTGGTTGGCTATATTTATGGTATACCGCACGAGCAAAGTAGGCCGAAACCTCAATTGGACAATCCTGATTGAGAAAACTGTATCCAAAATGAATTTCTCACTGAGATTTTTACCATAATTAATATTATTTTTAGATTTTAGTGTATTATATTTCAATATAAAACAGTATTATTTTATATTTTATTGAATTACTAGGTTTTTACAAAAAATAAAAATCAAGAGATAAAAAATATATATTTTTTCAACTATGAAATTACAGCAAATCATGCAATCACAACGGGCTTAAAATTCAACCATGAACAAAAACAATGAACATATTTTTCCTTAAGCAATTATATTTGGTTCAACTTCACCCTCATATATAAACAAAAGTTCAATTAACCTCATCAAACACGCAGTGTTTAGGGATTAACATTAATTAAATGTAGAAATACGATTACGATGGCTTTAAATCAAATTGATTCCTTCAATTGAAAACAGGTGATTTTAACTGTTCGATCGTGATGACAAATATGATGCAGAAACAGTTTCGTATCAGGCATTCAGTAAAGTAATTGATGTGGAACATTAATTTTAGGAGGCTATGTATCACATTTGACACGTAGTTGCTCATGGATCAAAAACATGACATAGTTTGATTAAAAAATAATACATTTTTTAGCACCACTTCTTAGATGATTATTATTATTATTATTATTATTATTATTATTAGCACCGCGTCTTACTACCCGTTCGGGTTATACGCACTTACGCTAATGTGCAATGGTAGGGTGATTGTGAGATGAAATGGAGGACCTACAGTTTAACGTGGAATCCGAACCACGGTGGAGGCCTGGCATTCCTTACATTCACAAGTTGTGATTAATACACGTCTTGTTAGAGGTGAAGGAAGGGTTTGGCAATCAGATAAATCTGTGCCGGGACCGAGGATTGAACCCCGGACCCCCAGCACAGAAGTCTGACACCTTACCCCTAGACCACCAGGTCACCCCACTTCTTAGAACCCGTTAAGATTACACGCCTATGTACTAATTACGTCTATAGTTTAAGGATGAGTAATGTTGAATCTAGAAGAAATTTGAGTGGAGAGAGAACGAGAGAGAGAGAGAGAGAGAGAGAGTGGAAAACACTTTTGGAAAAACAACCTTCGGTACCCACAATTGGGATTCAAACCCATATCTCCCTGTCATCGGCAGTCTGGACTATAGAGAGAGGTAAACCTTGGACCATGTGGCCACCGTAGCGGATAATACGGTAGCTATTATATAGACCATGATTTGTTTATGTGCCGTGACTTACTACTCGTTAAGAGCTAATCGCATATTAAACTAATGGGGTATGAATAAACAATGTAAAATGTATTTCAAAATATGTTCTTGCATTAGCGTAGAAGGAGGGTGAGAACCCATTTGAGAAAATACATCATCAGTACACCTCGGCTGGTTTCGAGCACCCCGCTCTCTCCCCATCTACCCGCCTCGGTGGCGTAGCTAGATAGCGCGCAAGTATCGTGTGTGAGCAAGACTGCTGAAGACGGGGAGATCGAAGTTCGAATCTTACTCGGGTGAACTGGGGGTGGTTTTTCCTAAACGGATTTCCACTCTCCCTTAACGGAAATGCGGGATCTCTTCGTGCATATTCAACCTTCCTAATCCCTAACCCTTTTGCGTAATTAGTACTAAAGCGTATAACCCTAACGGGTAGTAAGACACGGTGATAAATAATATTATAATGTTTATTATTACTATTATCATCGAAACCCCATATCCCCACTCCCAGCAATCCATGTCAATGCTAGAGTAACACATCATTTGACCAAGCGACCACCATAGGAGGGCTAGGCCCTAAAAGAACTGCTAGGTTTTGTATAGAGAATTTAGACTGGCTCTGAGTTTAATTACTGGGGCCATTGGCTTAAGGCGCCAGTCTCGCAATATTATAGTTTACTGGTAGCATGGATGTCATTGTTTAAATAAAGTCTGGGCCCACTGTGCCTCTACTATTCTCTCTTCATACTAGTGTACGTGCAATTCACCTTAAGTCAATCGGCTTAGTTATAAAATTAGCCCGTTATTAGCCATCTTATCAAACGTAACTAAACATTACGGTTAGGGGTTTAGGAGTATTTTCCTTCAAAAAAGTAATTTCTTTTTTAAAACGATCTATGAATGGTCGCTTCCATTTTAAAATACTGTATAACTTATGGTAGGTGTATTACGTTGCATAGTTTATTTCATCATAGAGGGTTTAAATGACCTTGGTTAATTATTTCATAGCCTTATTGGGAGGAAAATTTGTTTAAAATCATTATAACTGAATTATTTGTTTGTTTAAATGCAATTTTTCAGTCCTTGAAACCTAAAATTAAATCACAATTGTTTTACGTTAGATGAGATCAATTTTGGTCAAACTCCATATGCGTACGAGACTCCTCCTATATTATTTAAATAAAATAAAACTTAAGATATTTTGTGGTTAGCGCATATGGGACACGGAACATGTAAAAGAAAGGGTAAACATTGACAATAAATTATCCAAGTCAAATTTTTATTATTATGTTATGTTCTGTTTCCGTACACGACAGCCTTTGAGGAAATATTTGTTTGTGCTAAAAAAAGAATTAAATAAATTTTATAAGAATGTTTCTAATTCATGAGAGGCCCTATATGCTAAATTTTGTACACACTTCCGGTATTTTTCAGGGATATTATGGCATCCTTTTTATTTACGGTTATATAATGCTTTAATTCAAATAATTTTCATCAAGTAATATAACGTGTTACAATTAATTTTAAATTTTTACCTCTAAACTAAAATTGATATAAGCTTTTGATAATGATATTTAAGATTCCAAAATTGATTATGGTATTTAGTAAACTATTTATATTATAATCCTAGTAGAGCACTTTATGAACAATTCATTAATACATTTCCCATATTTTTTTGTTCACAATATATATCTATTTTAATGGTTTTAAATTATATTTTTAACGGTTGCCTTATTGGACCAATGGAAGCTTCATTGGAAGCCCGCATTCAACACATTTTGGTTTAATAAACACCCAATATCATAGCTGAGGAAAATGCAAGTATTATGGAGAAAAGCCTAATATTTGCTTTCTCTTGATTAACTGTTGCCAAAACTCCTCGCTCTCATTTAAGTTGTAGGGTGGTGTTTTGAGGTAAGAAGGAGCTACTGGCAACATCGATGAACCAGCGTTACCAACCTTATCTTATAATTGAGGGAAGATTGAGCTCACGAAATCAATAGAATTACAAGGTTGTTCCCCAATAGTAGCCATTCAGTTCCCTCAGAGATGATAATTAGTGTACCCATGTAAGCGCAGAAATGTGGATATTACTTGCTGCTTCATATCCTTGTCGTGTCAGGATCAAACATGTTCGATTTTCAGTCGTGCTATAGCTGGCGTGAGGCAAGAATTTAATCGCAACGTACTTTATTAGGGAACTAATTGCTTTCCTTATATTTGTGTCTCACCATATTATGAAGGGCTGAACACGCTAAATCAAGTAAGAAAACTTAGTTTATGTCATTCGCAGTAAAGTTTTGAAATATCCTGAAGAAAACCTTTATAAGTTATCCTTCATTAAATGTGGAAGCTCCTGAAACTCAGCACTGCAATATTCTCTCTATAACCCACCATCACCTATTCTTACATCATCTATTCACTTGGAATTGCAATGTTTACTCTCTAACACACCATCACTTATTCTTACCTTATCTCTTCACTCGGCACTGCAATATTTACTCTCTAATCCACCATAACCTATTCTTACATAATATATTCACTTGGAATTGCAATTTTTACTCTCTAACACACCATCACTTATTCTTACCTTATCTCTTCACTCGGCACTGCAATCTTTACTCTCTAATCCACCATAACCTATTCTTACATCATCTATTCACTCGGCACTGTAATATTAACTCTCTAATCCACCATAATCTATTCATACATCATTTCTTCACTCGGCACTGCAATTTCCACTCTCTAATCCACCATAATCTATTCATACATCATTTATTCACTCGGCACTGCAATTTCCACTCTCTAATCCACCATAACCTATTCATACATCATTTCTTCACTTGGCACTGCAATATTTACTCTCTAATCCACCATCGCCTTTTCTTGCGTTATCTCTTCAAAGTTTGAAGTAACACATTTTCAGGCAAGGAACATGCCAAAGATTGAACTTACAGCCGCGCAGACCTCAGCCACTAAATCTTCCATGGCCACGTCTCAATAATTGACCCCTCCCGCCTGTGTGAACAATGTACATTTCCCCACTAAAGTGGGAAAGACGAGAACGAGCACGGTAGAGTGGTTAACGCGTGTGTCTCAAGACCTATGGGAAGCAGATGTAAGTTGTTCAACTATATTTAAACTTTGTTAATATGTTTACTGTTTGCACTAGTTATAGTGTGCCCTAGATTGGGTGGAAGTCTAAATATACTATTGGATGTTCAGGCAGTACTAATAAGGAATAGACCGGCCATAGTATCTTAACAGCTTAGATTCCTGGTAGCTTGTCATTTACTATTTGTAAACTAATAGTTTCTCTTCAAGGAGATTAATTTTGTATTTCTTAACTCACTATGGATTTAACTCATGCTAGCTAGCTCATTTAACCACCAAACTTGTAACTCCTTAAATTGGGAGTAGATATAGTTAGGTATTGTCGACGATTATTATTTTATAGGCTTTATAGGTAAAAGTCTAGCCACCATCAGACTTGAGTATAGTTATGTTTGGAATCTTTTCCTTGATTTATTAACTGCTTCTAATTTAAATTCGCCAGTTTTAGACGCTCCTTCATTGAAGGATGTGAGATATCTCTAATTTGAAGAGATGCATCTTTTCTTATATTCACATTAAACTTTCATGTCATGGTTACAGGTCAATCATAGGTGCTGTTCACCTGATGCTCCCAGTTCGGATTATATTCACTTCTATAAACAATAGAACGTTTCGAATGTGTTCTCTTCTAACATATTTTAATACATTTGCCTTGCTTGGATCTAAATAAACTGATTTGTTAAACTTGTATACTTATCTTATGTTTGATCCTTCCCATCCTTCTTTAATTGTGTTTGCAAAAGTATTCGTTACTTCTTAAATTTAATAGGAGACGCGGTGATTCACACTGACGTCAAAGATCAGTAGTCTAAAACTTCAAATAGTCTAGTATATTCACGTGATAAGATCAATAATATAAAGGTAACCTTAATAAACGCATTATTTTGAAAAAATACTAACTTATTGTTAGAGATAGGGTAAAATAGCATTAATTTTCAGTTTTATTAGCATTAATTATTGGAAATTTAGCGTTTTGTGGCATAATTTAGCATTTTGTAGCAAAATAGGTAAAAATGTCTTTCTTCAATGTTTTTAAGGCCTATACAAAGGATTTATGAAAAAATTTATTTATGCATTAATACGAAGGGTATTTTAACCTTCGTTTGCAATTATTTTCATGTGAAAGATTATAATTATGAATAATCAATATTAAATTAATAAGGTAGGAAACTGGAAGATTGTGTCAAACACAAACAGAAGAATGCAGAATGACTTCAATTGGCATAATTTATTTTACACCTATGTGTAACGTCAAAAAATCATTGTATCCTACAGTACAAAAATTAAAATAGTTTAGTAAATAGCTGGTATCGTAAATAGTTGGTGTCGTTGAATCAGTTCAAACAAATGTGCAAGTCAAAGATAGTTAATATTGGTAAATAAAATAGTGTGGTTACAAAAATGACATAAGTGTGCATATTTTAAATACAAGTGTATCAGTTCAAATAAACGTGAAAGTCAAAAATAGTTAATATATACACAAAATGTGGCGATTAGCCGGATGGGCTGTGGAAGTCACAGGATGCAAGTAAAACTCGAGCTGAAGCACACAGACGAGTGAAACTCAATGATTTTTTAATCACTTATTTCCGCTGAAAAAACTTCGTTTTATAGAAATTCTCAGCATTTTATTTAAATGCACAGTATTTTCAGGGAATTCGCGTCTATTTCGCTAAATAGAATAATTTAGCTAAAATACTCTCAAAATCACGTTTTCCGCGTTAATTCGCGAAAGAAAAATCGCTTTAAACACTTTCAAATGCCATGAAACGCAAATAAAACTTATAAATACCCTATTTTCGACCCCCTTTATTTTTCGCGTTTTTCGCAAAAGCGAATTTACCCTATCTCTACTTATTGTATATGGATTAACAGTTGAATTATTTTGAGCTCACGTAAATAAAGTACATAAAGTTACCACCCCAAACACGTTGTAAGGCACCCTAGTTTACAGCAATAGCTGAAATCCCACATAATTTTGATCGTAAGATTATAAAATAATCTATTTCTAGTTATTAATATAATTTTGTTACTCCAAATAGTGTTATTTGTGTAAGCTAAACATGTAATAATTGCTTTATTCCCAATAGTAAATAATTTATAGCAAATTGTGGGAGCTCACTAAAAAAAAATATAATTTAGTTGGTGTATGAATATACAGAAGTGGTTTGACTAACGCTTATCATTGAATATGATACATACCAGTAGTGACGCAGTCTATGAAGTCAAGATTTTAATATAGTATAGTGTTGGTGACCATGAATTGAAGATTTAAATCTCGTCTCACCTGTACTGAGAGGTTTATTTCCACATTGTAATTAATCACGCAAACTTTACCATCCTGAAGCCATGTGAGTGTGGACTCAATTCCTAAAATTTATTGTCTTAACACCTACTAATTACTAGCTGGTTACTAACCTTCTTTCACGTATTAGTAAAAGAGGAAAGTTTAGATGACATAATTCGATATACATAAAAACTGGTTTTATCCGTTCATTTTCAGTGTATACATACATGTTTATTTAGTTAAAATACGAGTAGTTTCTTTGTATTAAATAACTTAAAAGTAAAGAATAAAACAAAATGCATACTTAACATGGGACTAAAAGCATTTCACAGGTAAATTTAGCACCAAGTACTACTATTCGTCTAGAGTTTTCACATACCATTATACTAATGGAGTAGAGATGACGAAAGCCTAATTTAGAGTGTTTCATGATTTGCGTGAATAGATAAAAACGCCCTTAATCTGACCATAATAATTCAAGCCCATTCCTCCATTACTCAACTATACAAGATTGAGGCCTTAATTCAAATATCAGACGATGCAGTTAGATTTATCATAAAAACTTAACTCTCATAAAAGTTAGTCTTATACTGAACGAAACAATAGTATAAAATATGTTTAAATCGATAAGAGAAATGTAGATAACAAAATCTATCTCTAAAAAAACCATTTATTTGATTACATATTTCATTATAGATAATAAAACTGAACTAATACGCCAGCAAATAATAATTGTACTTTATGTGTTATTTTGTCTAAAACATAAAAAAATACTTCACTCTTTTACTTATTCCTGTATGCCTCACTTTACATAGAATAATACTATAATACATATGCCTTGAAATACATAATCTAATAATAAAGTATGAAATAAATTTATAAAAAAAAATTATTTTATTAATAATAAAATAAATATGTGTATTTAATCTTTATTTTAAACAACACTCTAATACATTGCTTAGAAATATTTCAAACGCCACATTATCTAAGAAAATTAAACGTATCTAAAGGAACATAATAGTAAAGAAATTGATGACTTTGCATTTAAGAACAGTTCTAATCTCTTTATCAGATCCAATGATTTCTTCTTTTATTATAATACCCCAACCAAACCCTTAGTTATTCCAATTCATGTATTCTATTGCCATATTTTATTCGATGGTAAATTCCTAACAAAGTAGAAGAAATTGCTTCAGTTATGTACATTTTAGTTCTATTTATTTTTCCATTTTGTAGTTAAAAAAATTAAACTATTATTGTTATATAAAATTAATCAAATATAATTTATACTAGATCTCATAAAACAAAATGATTCATAGATTAGAAACATTTGATTTTTGCCACATACATGCTCTTATGGCAATGGGATTGGGTAGAGGGCTTACTTTTCATAATTATAATAAGATTTTAATTTTTATAACCGTAAAATGTTGTATAAAGCCTAAACGCCTTAATACTAAATGCGTAGGCAATATTTTATACAGATCTGTTGAGCAAAATGCTTTGCTGTATTAAAGGTTTTAGAAAGGCGCTTACCTAAGAGAAAATCCAGACACTATTCAAATAGCTAAACTAAATTATATTTCTCTAGGTTATGGAACATTTCCAAAAAAATAATTTCAATAACAATCATTCATAATATAATTAATTTTAGATAACAATTTAATGTCATACCAAATTATCAATGTCTTAAAAAGAGGAGTCATGAATACGTGTATTGACTGCTGGATGGTAATACGTGGTAATTTTATTGACAAGTGCTATCATAATTCAAATAATAATAATAAATCGCTTAAGTGGGCAAATGGTCTTAAGCATTATTCTCGTATTCAATTGAATGGCCGGGAATTTGAGGTTTTAATCTCAATCAAATCAGCTGAGGCTGATTTTACATATATGGTTTTCCAGTCCACCCCATTCAAGTGCGGACACATTTACTATAATTTCTGCCTTACTCATCCTTGACTCATTAACAGATATTTTGATAGCGCGAACGAGTATTAAGACTGAAGTACTACAATGTTAGTAAATGAATACCTTAAAGTAAATACAAAACGAAAAAGTCTTGTTTTGGGAGTTATAATTTAATTTTTGAGAAGGCTGAAAGTGAAAGAGAGAAAATAAGTAAGGTTAAATTTTCGTTTATATAATGTTAGTACTAACAATAATAAAACTAACTTTTTTTATGAAACAAGATGGGGTGAAGAATCAAAAAGAAATTACTGACCTCTATTTGAAACTAAATGGAGGGTTTAATAGAAATTAAAACAGCCCAATGCCCCCATAAAGTTCAAATGAGGGCTTCTTTGAGACTATGGTTCTATATTTAGGTCATATTTGCCAGTAAATAGGGAAAACCACTTAAAACTATTATTTTAAATACCAATTTCACTATTAATCATGTTATATTTTCTGATAAATAAATGCTTTTGAAGAAATAAAATATAATAAGATAAGGTGAAAGATTTTTTTAAACTGTTGGGAATTATTGATTTTTTAAATAATTTTATGAACAAAATTATCACACATTTAAAATATTTTACCATGATGAAACTGTTTTTATCTGAAGATGCAAAAATGTATGTATATTTATGATCTGGCACTATTGTTAAAGATATCATAATAGCTTGTATATTAGATGGGCCTTGTTTTTAAAGTGATAACACTCAAGTTGATAGGATCTGTTTTTTGTGATAGCTGTGTTACTTCAAGTCAAATAGCTTGGGTCTTTCTATTTAAAGCCTTTTTTTAGAAAATTCTAGCCAATTAACTTAAAGTATCATGAATGAGATTCAAAACATATTCATGGTAAGGAGGTGTTGTATGTCTCCTACAATAAATTTAAAAGTTGCTAAGGGACTATGTGACTTAAGTAGAAAATAAAATAAAATAAGAGACTTACACTCTGAAATTTTCTTCAAATTCTCAAATATTTATGTCTACATAGAAAGTGGAAAATGCCTATGGTATAATATTGTACAGTTTATTTTAGTAATCAATTTAGAGTATATCAGACTACTAGCTTTGATCCTACCTGTACCAATGACAGTATTCGCTGCTGACGGTAAGGATGCTGTACCAATCAGTGTTGGCACATTTTAACCAGTATTCCACATGTACAACAGTCTTACCATGAGAACCCAATTCTTATAAACCAGTAATCCTACTATAGAGACTGACTTGCCAGCCAGTATACCATTGCCCATGTCACTCACTAGGAGGTAAGGTGGAGCATTTAAAAACTAGGGCACAGTAACAAAATTATAAACATAATCAACGTTTGAAAATTATATTTGATTTCCAACTGTGAATAGTAGGAAATCAAAAGCAATTTTTTAAAGTTGACTATGTGAATAGGATTTTTTCTTGTGCAGCCCCAAATGTACGCATTCTTTTGGTATGGTAGCCATTGTTGTATCTAATCTATGGGGGTGTCACTTTTTACTTTCTCGCTCTCTTACAGGTAGAGAAAGTATTGTGATCGTCAAAAAAATCGAGCTCAAAATTTTGATGAATCTTGACGTTTCATGATCCCCAGAATCCGAAAAAGTTGTTTTTTAATTTCCATCTGTCTGTCTGTACCTCCGACTAGAGCCTAAACCATTTTATCTATCGGGCTAAAACTTGGTATCTAGGGTTTTCATAGGGTTGCCCTGAGGGTTTTTTGTAATTTGATAGCCAACCCTAGAATTAATGGTAGTTTACTGAAGGGCAGATAGATAAAAAATCGATTTTCTCAAAATCGGCTCTAACAATTTTAATTAAACTTCATCTCAAAGAATTTATAAATTTTCCAAACATAATGGCTTCCCTCAATATTTCGGTAAAATAAATTTAAGGACTCCGGTCTGAAGCGTAAATTCTCATTTTTTTATCATACCTCCGCTACTATTTGAGATATGAATTTACTTATCATTGCATATATGTAGATCTATTTGTAATACACATCTTTTATTTGAAACATATTTTTATAAATCCAATAACTTTCAAGCTATACTCAAATATATACATATATATATGTATATATATTTTAACTTTTTGAACGCTAAAGTTAAAGTATCGCGACCGTAAAAAAATCTAGCTCGAAAAGTTGATGGATGTCAACGTCTCATGATCCTCCGAACCATAAAACTGGTTTTTGCAATTGGGATAAGCCTTGGTATCTAGGATTTTCATAGGGTTACCCCAAGGAATTTTGGAGTTGGATATCCAACCCTAAAATTAAGAGTAGTTTCCTTAAGGGCGGAAAAAGAAAAAAATTGATTTTTTCAAAATTGGCTTTAACTATTTTGATTAGATTTCATATTTAAGTTTTGATTAATATTACAAACCAAATGGCTTCACTAAATTTTTCGTCAAAATGGCTTTAAGGGTTTTGGTCTGATGCGTAAATTCTAATTTTTAATTATATCTCCGTAAGTATCAATCACTTATTAGTGCATATATGTAGATCTATAAATAATACACATCTTTTATATGAAATATATTTTTATAAAACCAATAGTTTTAAAGCTATACGCAAATTTATATATTTTATAATTTTCTAACACTTTTAAGGTCGAGTAATACGACCGTCAAAAAAAATCTAACCCGAGATGTTGATGGATGTCAACATTTCATGATCCCCCAAACAGTTGTTTTTGTAAAGCCGTCTGTCTGTGTGTCTGTCCAACCCTAAACTGAATAGAAGTTTACTAAAGGGTGAAAAGAGAAAAATTCCATTTTCACAAAATCGGTTATAGCGATTCTATCTCTCTCATTTTAAACTCAATAGTCAATAAGTACCTATTTTATTGGTCAAAATTGATTAAAGAGAAATTTAACAGCAATGCGATAACCATAAGATGTAAAAATCCCCAAATTTTTAACCAGAAGTCCAAAATTTAATACGAAGTGTTGACCCTTAGGGACCCAATATCGATATTTTTTATTGGTCCAAATATACAAACTAAAAATTTAATTCTTTAAAAATAAAATTATAAAATTTAAAACTATGAGTTAAAAATGTTTTAAATATGTGTAGTGCAATTTTTTTCTCGGGTTCGCTACTGTATATTATCTTACGAATTTTGAGAAAATATCTCAATTTTTAAACAATAGAATGAGAAAGTCCGTGTGGAGTTCCGTACCATTTATTTGGGCCAGTTTCATAGTCAGATTTAGTACGCCTAAAGTGCGAGTCGATACTAAATACAGGACGACACCTACCTAGATCAAAATGGAATGGGCCAGTTTCGCATAGGAAACTGGCACATTCCATTCAATTTCAGGTAGGTGACGTCTTGTATTTAGTATAGCACCGCACTTGAGGCGTACTAAATCTGACTATGAAACTGGCCCTTAACCTATATCTGCAAGGCTTGAAATATAATTATTTTAGTACGTCTCATTGTGAGCAAAAAAAACTAAAAAACTAGGTCAATTTCACATTTGGCACCTTATATCTGCCCGCACACCTTAAATTTGAGATGACCCACCACACGTGTTTGAGTCAAAATAGTCCAGCTCAACAGGCCTCTTCATTTGGCCTGTGACCTCTGGCCAGACACCTAGGTTGTGTTTACACGACGGGCCAGTGTAACTATAGGCGGCTCTGTGACCGCTGGAGGAGTGTCATTAGAGGGTGTTGGACCCCTCACTCTCCTCCACCACCTCTCTCTCTCTCTCTTGACATAAGCCCAAATGCTTGTCCAACAGAACGGAACGTGCGTGGCAAATACTAACATTGCCAATTGACATGGGAGATGTACAGACGAGTGGTAGAGCGAGCTAAAGCCAATACGTTACTTTTTTACACAATCATGGCTGTAATCCTGTATCTAATTTTTTCCCACCACACCCTTAAGACACGTCGTGGCTTCCCACATTCAGCACAAATAACTTTTATTTCATGGCACAGGTTCTGGAATGAAACGTTATTCTTTCGACAAATCAAATAAACTAATAAGTCCCATATCCTAGCTCTATGACCTAACTAATTTCTTACCAATCTGCGCCCATCTACTACCATCATCTATGTACTCGATATGTTCATTGAGCATTTAACACTTAACACGCCATCTTAAAGGAAATATTGATCATTAAATTATATAAAAAAAAACCTCCGTCTTCACCGTACAGACTCTCATATCATCAACATCCACCAAGTGACAGTTCCAGACATCATACACAATACAACCCGGACACTGCACCAAATATTCATGCTCTGATAAATAAAAATATTTGTACTGTGACACTTCACTTTTAAAAACACAACGATATTTTCATTTAAACTTTGAAAATATGACGGTTAAATCTTACATTTATTTTACTAACTAAAAAATTATAAAATAACATTTTATTTTTATGTTTCTCTGGCGAAAGGACAGGCGTAATTCAATGGCCCACTTGCCTCACTATTGAGGTCATAATGAAATTTATGTGACAGTATTAATATCGAAATTTATTAATATAATAATGAGGTATATTGAAGGTATAGTTTGGATCAAATAATCCCGCACTTGCATAGAGAAAGAGTGCAAAACCATTAAGTAAAATTTCCCTTAAATACACTTACACGGTTTTTGAATCCTAGCCTTCCAATCACTGGTGAACTACACTAGACGAGCTTGATGCTTATTCCGCACGGACACTGATTCGGGTATTGGGGATATAAATAATTTGATAAGCTCACTAATGATAAAATAAATCACTCATTTACTCTAAGTAATATATTTCTACAAAATAGAGTTTTAACTAATAATAATCAATGAAGTATATTTTAGTTCGGTTTTCTTAATCAAATTTAACATATATTTTATTTCTCAGTATACATATTTTATATTCAATTAAATTAGTTATATTTATATGTAAATATTTTAATTTTGAGTACAGTAAGATAACAATTTTATCAACCTTCTTTGATTTATTAGTAAAAAAAATGCCTAGTTTATTTCAACTATTTAATTAAATTAAGAATACTTAGAATATAAAAAGCTGGCTAGTCCAGTCTATCAATTTATGATAACTTAACTCCATTAATATTAAAAAATGGCCAGCGTAAATGACCTATAAGTTATTTCATTACTTTGTAAACTAGTACAGCTAGGGTATAATTTCATTAGAAAAGATTTTTTTTAGTATTGAATAGTAATAAAAACTTAATTTGTGTTAGGTGATTAAAAAAATAGAAGTGTTTTTAACAAGTAAGTTTTGATGTAATCCCATCATTTGTTTATGTCAAAGATACATTTGTATGCCTAATAATATAGCTTCGTGAAAATAAAGTATCGATCTCCTGTATCTACATTTTATTTATAAGACTGTGATAAAGTCTTGTTCTTTTCCTACAACAGTGAAGAGAAAAAGGGCAAACAATATAGAAAATGTAAGTAACATGAAGGGACTGTGTTCTGTCTGTGACAACCAATTGTAGCCACTGGACAGGACAATAAAGACAAACATATCGACGAACAGTAAGAGAGCAGACAAGGTGAAAAGGGTGAAACGAGTGGTATAGGGGAAAAGGGGGGAGACTTCAGAGGTTGTAACGGAGCCGGCATGGAGGTAGAAAGGTGGAGGGGGGGGGGACACGATTGCGTCCTGATAAAATAGTTTCTCAATAGCAGAACTGAACCTTGGAATATTTTCTCTTTACATCAGGAGAACAAACCTAGACGCAAAGCGTTATTTTGAAGTTCGTTCAAGTTAACATAAAAAAGTTAAAGATTAAACAGTTATCCAATAATATCTTGGAAAAAAGATTGTTTCACTTAAAATTTAAGAGTAGTAAAATTAGTTGATAAAAAAAGTGCATATTAATTTTCAAGTTTACTAACATGTGAATAAATTTTACATAATTTTCACGACATTTTCAATTTAATATTACTTTTTAGCACCATCCGTGGTCACATGGTCCATTACGCCATTCTCGTGTCGGGCTATTTCCGGTCATGGAAAGATTGGGGATCAGATCCCGTTCGGGTGGGTTGACAATGTTTTTTTCTAAACAGTCTCACTCAACATCCACGCAAATTAGGGTATATTTCCACTGGGGTTATACGTTACTCGATTCTATCCTACTATTGTGAGTATAGAATGCGTGTAGTCTTGAGTGGCTATTAGATGCGATGAAAAAAAAAAAATTTCTAAAAATTAATCACCTGTGTTCATGTTAAAAATTTGTATGGCTACCATAAGTTAACATTATTTTATTAATTATTTGAGAACAATAATTTAAATCACCTCGTATTCTATGATACGATTTTATCAAACTATTATTTTATATCATTAAAATAGCGGTTTAATACGTTGATGAAATATATTAATAATATAATTTCTTCGTTTTGTATATACATGTTCAAACGTTACATAAAAATCAAAATTAGTAAGAAAGTTATAGCTAAGGGTGCTTTGGCCCTATTTTAAAGTTAATCTAACTCATTATATTATATTAAGGGCTTGTTGCACCAATATCAAATATATTCTTCAATTACGGGATTTTCTGCCAGCTTGATCCTAGATCAAGGTAAATTTGGGTTGCAACAAAATTAACAAGGATCAAAAAGTTCGATCATCTGACAACAGGTTTGTTCAAATAATCAAGTAAAACAAACATGACATCACTGTAAATAAAAGAATCATATTTCGAAAATATGGCTCTGAAATGACGTAAATGTATACATAAGTTTTGCAATGACGGATGGAATTTTTCTTTCTAGTAAAATAGACTGCCTGATATTTATATATCCATTTCATTAAATTGAAATTTTGGTCACGTTACTTAAGAAAATTTTCAAAGAAATTGTGTAATGATATTAATAAATATACACAATAAAATATAGTCAATCAAAACATCAACTCAAATTTTATTTTTCTATGATTAAATAAAAGCTAAATTTATTTCCTTAAGCTGCTTGGTATCTCTACCATTCTCTATAACTTTATTGAATGGTTGAAAACTTCATCTTTAAGACGCCTTAATTGACACTACTATCCTTAAAAACAAGTCAAACTCAAAATAAATTTCTAAAACACACACCTTTCATTTATTACTCATTTAATAAGGAATGCAAAAACTAATTCAGTTAGTAAAACGTATAGGCTATGTCTCCCATCAACAAGATTTACGGAGAGTCAGTATACGAGAAATAATTGACTGGTTAGCTTGACCAGAGCTTTTAGCAATAATCACCTCCTAATTGCTAATTGTGCAAATGAAAATTAGGTTTGAGACACTGAGTGGAGATAACCTCTCCTCTGGTATCTGGTAAAGCCACTGATTAATGTTTGTGTAATCAGACCTAATAGCTTTGTGTCCACTAATCTAGTAGTGTCTTAAGGAAATATGAAATTTGGAAATAATTTTGGCGGTATCTACTGTGAATACTTTATGAAACATCTTAATTAATTAAATGTTTATTTTAAATAAGCTAGAGTCAAAATTTTTATAAAACATGCATATTATTATCTACATAATTATATTACAAACACGCTAGATACTTATAAATTATTGATTTAGAATTTTTACATTATTTACATATATTTAACACAATAATTCCTCAAATATTAACCTAGTTATAGTATTGTAAATAATATTTGCCAAGAATTCAAATAATATAAGCCTAAATAATTTTGTAAGCCAAACAATAAGTCAAGGAAACCTGCCCATTTATTTTTCACTAGCAGGTTCTAAACAGCAATTTATGCCTAAGAAAGTGTCCTTATGGTAAGGCTTAGTACCTGAAACCACAAAACTTTATCAAATGAGAAGCTGAACTGTAGCATTTAATGAACATTGGACTCCGTATAACAAACATTGGGGTAGTTGGGGAGAGATGGAAGGTTGTTTGGTTAATGCATGGGCTTATGAAGAGAATGTAAGGGAGAAAACTAAGGTTAAGGGCATGAATATGGCTCGTAAAATACATTTTATAGCTCTGTCAACACTTTACAGTTGTTTTATACGGAAATGAGAAGATAAAGTGGCAAGTTATTAATGCCTTTACGTGACATCAAATGGCAGGAAAAGGGGTACAAGGGGAAGAAAGTAAATGTCCAATGTCTGACTATAGCTCAAGGTAGATGTTTTCATGGCACTGTTAGGAGCTAGATGGGTTAAGTTTTCATATCAAGATGTAATGTGGGCTATTTGAATTCAATGGCCAAAAGTAATCATTTATGATGTATTAGAAATATAGCTATAATATTATGTTATGTGAATATTCGCACAAATCTGAGTTGTGTTTATTTTAAATTCGTTTAGGTACAATGCCTGTCTGTGAAGTGATGGCAAGTAAAGATAAAATATATCATGTTAATGTATTTACGTTTTATTCACCGTTTAAAGGATAAAACACTAATACAAAATTTATAAAGTCTTAGAAATAAGTTTTAAAACAGTCTAACATTGTCAAACTTCTTAGNTTTTTTTGCAAATGTATATATTTTTAATCACCTACAACTCAGGATATTTGGTTTATTCACGAAAATCTACATTAGGAGTATTCCTACGAGAATGGAGATTAAAAAAGTCCGTGGGAGCCTAAGTTTTTAAAGTGTAGAAAACAATAAAAAGTTGATCTGGAAATTTAGATTAGTACATTCCGTCTCAAATAGTATAGTGTGTGTATATTCTCATCTGGGTGGAAGGGGAATTATTATAAGCTGGTAAACTAGAAGCCTTACAGGATGAATCGTTCATTTACTTCCTTCTCTTTCTATTTCGTTCATTGGAGTAGAAGTTGGATAGTGCTTAAGGTGTTTCAGCTCGTCCAATTAAGACGCAACCCGCTTTGCAAAATATCTTCTATTTCACCAAGTAGGTAGCGTCATTATGGTGTTGTAATGGGTCTATAACACCGAATGCGATGAAGTTTTGTGCGATATGGGTGATAACCATTTCAATCTAATAGGAGTATTCACACTTAATACGTTAGCATGAAAGTTTGGTTCAGATTCATGCGTTGCGTGTCAACAAGTTGGCCAACAGTTTGGACTCGTCAACTCATGTTTAAAGACTACTGTTTGTATTGAAGTTGGGAGAGTATAGGTAAAGTTTAAAAAAGATTGCCTCTGCTGGTTCCACTTCTAAACTATTTTGAGGATTTAATATTCATTTAGGATTACTTTTAGTCACACTGTACATACACATAGTTATTAGTTGTAAGACCAAAAATATATTTGAGGATCAATCATATTATTTGCATTATTGTGTACAGTGTTTTACTGTATTGTTTTAGTGTTCAGAGGCTTTTGAAGGAAAAACTTTATTATTCATGTTAAATTAGGTTAGAAAAAACATAACCCTCGAAGCGCATACAATATGAGAGAATATGTATAAACAATAATCTGAAATATGGGCTATTTGTGGTTAATTTGATGAACACATGTTTTTAGTTCTGAAATACAATAGAGACATTTTAAAAATAAATAATACAATTAAACGAACTTACTCATATTGTGTATTATAGCTTCGAATAAAATGTTAAAAAGTAGGTTTTCAGTAAGCTACCAATAGTAGTTTTTCTTCAAAAATAAATCCCTTCATATTGTTAGTTATAATAAACATCATTTACACACACATTTTAAACCTAATTGTTGAAATATTTTAAAAAATCTCAAATTTTCAAGAAAAACTTGTTCGTAAACTCCCAAAGATTATGTTTAATTTGCAAGAATAAAAACGAATTATCATTTATCATTAAAAACTAATCCCGTGTATCCATTTTAAACGCAATCTTCAAGGCCAGTTTTCGAAAAATTTCAAATTCTCTATAATATGTTATACATATACTACGTTAAATTAATTTATTTTAGAAAAACATTTTTTTTTATTATTTATAGTTTAAAATAATTACCGGATACCAATTTTGAAAAAAATTGTTTGAGATATTTTTACAAAAGAAATAATAAGATTTTACAAAATTTAGTCATCAGTAAACTAATGTAAAATGAGATCGTTTGAAAAAACAACTATATATATGACTAACTATATAGTAAATTAACTTTACAGATACACATTTTGAACCAAATTGCCAAAGCCATTTTTTAAATATTCAAATTTATAAAAGGCTTCGCTTAGCCACCCTTAAATTAATTATCGTCCAAAAAACAAGACTAAAATTTTGTTTGTAATTTTAGACAGTCCCCAGATATACATTTTAAACAAATCATTAGAGCTATTTACTAAATATTTCAAATATTCAAAAATAACTTATCAATAAATTATTACATAAGGAATTTCTACCCAAAAACAAAGAATACTGTATGAGTTTTGAAGTCAAACACTCCATAGGTATTGAATCTAAGCAAAATCTTTAAAAGCTATATTTTAGAAAAATTTCTAATTAAAAAAAATCACTCAATAGTAAAATTGAATAAATTTAGGGACTAGATTCAAAATCAAAAAAGCATGCCAGTTATAGTCCTATAACATCTATAATGCAAGTTTGAACAAAATCCAAACAACTCTTTTCAGATCTATGGTCGGGTACAGACAGACAGATATACGATAATGGGGACAGACAGAATTGTTAAATATATATTTTTGGGCTCGGATATAAATAAAATTTAAAAATTCTATAATAATCTCGAGGTCATAAATAGTCATGATTTCAATACTACCTCTTGATAATAGAAAGTAAAAAAAATTAATGGTACGGCGCACCGCACAGACTTTCTCTCTCTTTCTATAAACTCGTAAGATTTCTGAACGGAATAATGTACATTGTATCATCACCACTCCACATAAGA
>CABFWB010001291.1:132196-171733 GCA_902151455.1 Timema bartmani
CCCTCGGGGCAACCCTATGAAAACCCTAGATATCAAGTTTCAGCTCAATCGGTAAAATAGTTTAGGCTCTAGTTGGAGGTACAGACAGACAGACAGACAGACAGACAGACAGATGGAAATTCAAAAACCACTTTTTCGGATTCAGGGAGTCATGAAACGTCAAAATTCATCAAAATCTCGAGTTCGATTTTTTTGACGATCACCATACTTTCTCTACCTGTAAGATAGGGAGAAAGTAAAAATAGAGTAGTATTATATAAATTTGTATACCACTGAAAAGGGTAAAATGGTACTGTACACACTATCTTTCATAGACTAAACCAAAGTAAAGGTACAAATCGTCCATTAGCAAATAATTATATATTCTTACATTATATGCAATTTTAGACACTTTACCTTTATTAATCTCGTAAAAAATGCCTTCTCACAGAAAATAAGGATTTTTCTTTTGTATAATTTTACTAAATTTAGATCCCACTTTGGTAGTAAAGAAGTCTGAAGCGTTGGAATTGAATTTCACTTGATATACATTGACGGGATGATTATGATTCAAATCCCGATTTGGTATCTTGAGGGGTTTTCCCTCATCCCCTCTCCACACTTATATGAGCGCCTTGCCTCTAAGGTGAAGTAAAGGTGATTTCTTGGAATGATTTGCCACCACTTCAAAATCGGAGCATTACAACTGGGCCACGAGGCCGATTAGATTTTAATCACACAGGTGAATGGGGCCACGTTCACTGTCTAGGAGGATTATAAGGATATAGATCTCTTAAAAGCTTAATAGCTTATTTGGAACACGCCCATAGGTGAATTGCACCACGTTCACTTTCCAAAACATAGACATATATTAATTTTATCTACTCCACCTTACTCTGCTTACAAGTAATACAAGAGATAATTTTATATAGAAATTTTACTTACTTTATTCAAGTTCGTCGTTGTTGGTAAACATTTGTAGGAATGCTAAACCATGTTAAGTCTTTTACAGATTTGTTGTCGGTAAAAATTTGTAGGAAACTCCTTTTACAAACTGACACTTGGTTATTAAATCATTTTTTAAAAGTAAAATTTGTGATCTTATAAAATCTTTCTTTACCCTAATTTCTTTCCTCACTTTTTTGTTACATTTCTGTTGGCTGACTGAATTTTAATATAAATTTCTGACTGAAATTCTAAGAGTGTATTCATAAATATGTATAAAGACGGGTGAGAGAAATAAAAATGAAAATTGAACTGCGAATGAAAGGATTCGCACGCGTTTGTTGTCCTGGATGTAGCTTCGGATGCGGCGGCCCAAATTTCTGGTGGAAATTGTGACTCTTCATCAATATATGTCTCTACAAGGTAGTCGCAGAACTTATGGATTTCTTCGTTTTTGGGCATATTCACCATCACTTCTGATACAAAAAAGTCGCACACGTCTTCTGGCTCTAAAAATTGCATCCCGAAAAATTGTTTTAGATACTGTCCTTCAGGTGAATTACTGTTGTATATTTAAGATAAACCAAGGGACTGAATGTGTCGGTACCATGCTTGGCTAAGATGAAACCGGCAACCTATAATGTTTGTCTGCGGCCATTTCATGATAACAGCTTCGTGTGTTGCATGCTCAAAATACCATACTAGAGCCTAAACTATTCTACCGATCGGACTGAAACTTCGTATCTAGGGTTTTCATCAGGTTCTAGAGAAAGGTTTTTGGAACTATCCCTCTACCCCTAAAATTGAAGGGTAGTTTACTGAAGGAAATAACAACAATTAATATATATTTATCGGACACCCTCCTGGATTTGATACGTTTACAGCCTTATTGAAATTTGCGGTGTTGTGTTCTGGCGAGAGCTCCAGAAATTAAAAGGGGTTGTCTAAAGTTTGTTTATATGTCTATGCACGACCTTGTCTCAACAGGTGTACTTGGCCCAATTGGAATGCACTTAATCAATTAAGTTGACATGTAGACGTGGCCCAGTTGTAATGTAGGATTAACGCCTCCCTTTTCAAACGGAGATCATAACTTGTTTACGTGGCCCAATTGTAATGCGCCCTTCAAAATAGTTTACGCACTAAGGTAATCAATAATTTCTCCAACACTTGAATCTATGGGAACGTGGTATATAGGCCAAGATCTTTGACTTGTCCCCGCGTAAGGGAAGTTTAGCTTGGGAATTTTAGCCAGATGTACGGACGGTGTTATATTCCTAAATGGTCTCTCCACTCAAATATGGGTACATTTCCTCTACAGTCTCTATTATTTAACCCTAACTTATTTGCGTATTTGAAATATAGACCTATGAGTATAGCCCTAATGGATAGTAAGACGTGGTGGAAAAGTGTATCCAAAACTTACAACTTTTTTTATTATCTGATTAAAATGAATCTTTTTTTTTGAACGCACAATACTTATCACTTACAATAATGATTTTGTTTATTGTTATTACTGTTCGTACAACGTCTTACTAACTGTCCAGTGACAAGTCTATCAATTGATATCTACGTTAGCGGACTATTGATGAGCAAGTTAAAATCTTAAAGGAAATTAATCAGTCTTTTTGTGGTGGAAGAGTTTATTTAGGGAGAAAAATACCCTTGACACAACTGGCTGTGAATAGAATTCAAACCTCCACATTCTCTGGAAGTTAGAATAAAATAGCTTGACGTTTATTATGCGTACGCACCGATTCTATGATGTCAATATTGATCTAGTTTATTTTTGTTTGCATATTTTTCCTCTTTTTAACGCTGTAGTAACCGAAGGATACCAGACATATTATCACGCTCTTCCATCAGTTACGTAGATGTAGCAAAGCTTGGGAAACATTTCCCTAGTATCTATTGAGTGTATAGAATTATTCAGAAGGTTAAAAACAGACGGCTTAAAAGTGATCTATGATTATGTTTTCTTAAACATATTGTTGGTAGTTTTTTTTAATTTTTTTTTAAATACATAAAAATAATTGTTTTGTCGTTTTAAATTAGAAATCGTTTCTTACTTAGTGCAAGAGATTTTGTTATTGGCTTGTTACCTATGGTTAATCAAATGCAAAATATGGACTGTCAAATATTAAAATATGTAAATTTAAACAGTAAAAATTTTATTATATATATTTATATTTTTAAAACCTGACATTTTTGATAAAGACCATTTTTGGTTAGGTTGAGAAACAGGTAACAGAAAGTGTTCAAGTGAGAGGTGAATAATGGAAGAAACTAAAGGTGGAAGAATGATGGAAGGATAGAGGAAGATGGACGCATTTTACTAAACAGACCCAACCACAGGTTGGAATCAGTTTATGATGATGATGATGATGATGATGATAAGAAACTATTTAAAGTAAAGTAAAATCAAGATAAATAGTTGTACTACTAATAATAATATAAATAATAATATGTGAATCTGTTTTAATAATATAATTAACTTTTTCATTTTAGTTTTGTCAACCAAAATAACCAACTTGAATGTAAGAGTAAACCACTTTAATCAATTTAAAAATAGTACATTCACATTACAAATGCACACTCTAAAATGGACGAGAATAAAATAATATGTCATCTTTCCAATAAAGCTTTATTTAACTAAAACAAGCCATTAGTAACAACAATATCGCCCAAATTGGTGGGCACGTTTTTCTTTGAAAATAATATTTTTCCATTAATAATAATCCAGGATTTACTCTTTCAACACATATAAACGTTGGTACCGCTGTTTTACCCCTGTTGTAATAAGTAAATCTTGATTTTTATAGAAAGACCCCTTTCAACCACCAGCATTGATTGAAAGTTAATAAAATTTGGCATTAGATAAAAGTAATAGGTTTTATTATATTTATTATTAAAATAGTTAATCCAAAAGTTATTAAAAGCTTCCAATAATAATTTCCTACTAGATAAACGGACTAATAATATAAATACTTATTGTAATTTATGTTTTCCTTTGTGGCACATGAGTTTCCACTTTAAAAATGAAGAGATTCCTGTGAAAATCATGCTGTGCTTCTGCAAACCAGTGAGTGCAAATATAATATAGTAATTCAATGATATAATTATAGCTAAAACATAAAAGGAGATTTTTTTATCGGTCTCAGATAGGGGTCCAGATAAGATGTACCATGTTAATATATTTATGTCATTTGAAGCAAATTTTTCAGCTATAAAAATAAAACAAAAAACACGTCCATCACTGACTCCGCCTTAAAATATGAGTGAAGAATGATGGGTCGACTTCTGGATATCTCAGTAATTGTTAGAGCATTCCTTGCTAAGCCAATCGTCCTGGGTTCTATTATCGTGTCTAGGTGTAATTTTTTAATATAAAGATTTAAATTATTTGTTTAAAAGTCATGAACGTTATAAATATTAATTCTTAGGTTGAAAAAGTATTTTTTTGGTTTCTCTGTATAAGTTATATAACTATACTTTAACTGGCCACAGTTTAGGCGATATGAATCTTTAGTTAAAACAGTGAGAAAAATATTTTAGGAAATAGAAAGTCAAAATAATAAGGGTTTGTAAGAAATTAATTTATCTAAACTAGATCAAATTAAATTAATGTGTTTGGCTCATTTTAATTTGAGTAAACACGGAATAATATAATTACTACCATTAGGAATTGAGCAAACACTTCAGCTGTTTTAATTACTTATTGCCAAGCTCTTATATTTTATTATTATTATTAATATTATTATTATTAGCACCGCATCTTACTACCCGCTCGGGCTACACACACTTACGCTAAAATGTAATAGTAGGGTGATTGTGAGATGAAATGGAAGACCTACAGTTTAACGTTGGATCCGAACCAAAGTGGAGGCCTGGCACTTCACATATTCACAAGCTGTGATTAAAACACAAGGAAGAAGGAAGATTTTGGCAACCAATCTCTTATAGTTAGGGAAATTATAGCTTATATCCCCAGAGCTGGGAAAGGGACTTTAAAGAAGGCGTGACCTTAGATTCAACCTGAAACCGTTACAAAAATAAATCATGCTATGACTTATAGTTGAGAGTAAAATAAAATTCCAGTTTTCTGTTGGCTTTTTTTTAACTATTTATTTTTTGTACTGCGTTTTAAATATTCGTCTAGAGCTATTGACATATTTACATTTACTCGTTTAGAAATGAGTAGAGAAGAATATATATGCAAATGTACCCACACGCACATGTAAATTTAAGTGGAAAGTTTTTTTAATAAGCCAGGATTCTAACCCTGTTGGCAACGTCACCTATATAGCAGACTAGACAAGCTAGGTGTTTACTTCATGGGCCTCCTGATGCATTATAGTGTCTTATTTTTAAATCACTAAGTATGTGTTAGACAAGGTTGTGCTATGTCTCTATGAATGTTTTATTTGTGCATGAAAAAGTGAATTAGGGATGCTTGTGAAGGCGCTGTTGGTGTACAAATGAACAATGTGAAAATGAGAGTTCTGCTATATGCAGATTATACCATATTAATAGTTGAGAGTGAAAGTGACCTATAGAATGCATTAAATAATTTTAATGTAGTGACAGAGAATGGATCTTTGTTAAATGTCACCAAAATTAAGGTGATAGTTTTCGATAAGGATGGATCAAGAAATGATTGTCAACTTAATTTAAATAGAAAAATATTATAATAAGTTAATGATTTTGTGTATCTGGTAAGAATATTTTGTAAAAATGAAAGGATAGATTGTGAAATCGACAGAGTGAATGCATCTTTGAGAGTAGTTGGATTATGTGGACTAAAGCAAAGAATGTAGTAGTATCGAAAGAGGCAAACATGGTAGTGTATATTAAAGTTTGTTAGTGCCAACATTGTTTGATGGAAGTGAAGAGGAGGTTTGTCAGGAGAAATATAAGAGCAAGGTGAATGCGGTTGGAATGAGATATCTAAGAAATGTATGTGTGAAGACTCATATGGACAGGGTCATTTATGAATGGGTGCTGAAGAAGTGTGGCTTGAAAGTGAATCCAATATGTAACTGTGAAAGAGGAGCCTACGTTGGTTCGGGCATGTTTAGAGGATGAGTGTGGATCGAGTGACGAAACAAATATATTAAGGTAAATTGTGTGGATCAAAAGGAAGGGGTAGGTCATGTAAGAGATGGTTAAATGTTGTAGACGAGTGTGTGAAATAGAGAAAAATTAAGAGTTTTAAGAATAAAAGAGCATGTATGACTCGGTGCATGGATGTTGTTGTAGATAAGGGAGTATGCAAGGATAGGGAAGTGTGGAGGTAGTTTGTGAGGCTAGATTAGATACGGAGCTGTTTATTTGAGATATATGCACATTTTCTCTCCTATCCCGTAGGGGAACTGAGCTATTAGGTATGTAGGGCCTATGTATACCAAGTTTTAAAAAAGAAATTTAAAACCCTATATATGGAAAGTTTAATCAATGGCATACACGACTGAACTAATTAATACAGACTAATTATTTTCTTAGGAGGAGCTTTAACGAAATATATATATATATATTGTTTTCTTGGCAACATTGATAGCATTTTACTATATAGGGTGTATTTTAATTGCCTTCAAATATTATAGAGGCATATTTCCAACTTCCAAACATTAAAAAAAAATCATAAAAACATTGGCCAGTAAATGCTTTGTTTCTGAGGTAGAAAGAATGTTACTGTTCAATTAATAATCAACCCAACATAAGAAATAGGCTCTATTACAACGAATAAAGACAAGATTTAACAGAAACAAATAAAAACGCAAGTGTGAATAGTTTGTTACAAAAATGGTTACAAATAGTTATCTTGCTTCGATGCATTCTCTGATCCTGCGTTCCATGCTTTGTCGTACTCCATTGAATAGACCTGATATGTTACGTTAAGTATTTACACAAATCCATATACGATACACTCTCCTAGAACCTCAAAATCAGGTAAAGGAGCTATAAAAACAATGGACCTAAAATACACCCAGAGATTAAAATCCATTAAATTTAATTTGCTAATCGATCAGGCCATTCAATGGATAGCTCACAACCAATCCATATTCAAGGAAAATGTTTGATAACGCCAAAACTAAGCCTTTCTAAGAACACACACATATATATATATTTAATGTTTTTTTGATGAGAATATGCCCCTTGAATATTTAACACGAACCAAAATACATCCTGTATATATTATAAGTATTATTTTATAGGTATTATTAATACATTTCAAAAGTTTCATATGCATACCTGACATCTGAATATGTGAAAGTCGATCTAGTAACTGTTATAAATGTCAAATAAGCCTATTCATATGAAAATTGGATTGTATATGTGAAGAAAATGATCCCCTCTTCGGTGTTAACATGGTATAATAGAGGAGAGCCGACGTTCTTCCTCTAACCCTAGGTGGATGTACGGTAGACGAAGTTTAGACAGAAGTATGTTTACAGAGACACCCCGTACAGCGAGGGTGCCTCCTCTGACGCGTCTCTCAACTTGCCGCAATGCCGTGAAACGCTCGAGCTATGCATGGAATGGCACATTGGTTTATTTGGGGCCGCCGTGGGCACAGGTGCTCTCTCACGCGCGCAAAGTCGGCCATGTTTGGGGGGTAGGCCACCCGAACACACGCTGCCAACTCTCCGGAAATAATCCACCCATCTGATGAGATACATTGTAATGGATATTATTCTAAACTTTTTTCAAACAGAAAAAAATAATTAAAGTGGTGGATTTTAAAAAACAACTACATAATAGTGTAGAATAATATGAGTTTAGGGTACAGGCTCGATAAAAAGCAATTGCGGTGCTTATTTCTGTTCACATTAGAAAAACATGTGCGAGAACGTATGTAATATTTGGATACATAGGCATATATAAAACATAGATATAACTAGTACAATAGTTAAAGATAAAATAGTCTGGTTAATATCTTACAGACACAAGAAATCAATTATAAAATCGATATTTTAATATAAAGGTTGATATAAAATGCCAAAATCATCAAAATCAACTGTTTACAGCCTGTGGCGGGGTCAGTTAAGTAAAATGCCGTCATCTTTCTCTATCCTTACAATGCCAAACTATTAACATTAAATCAAAGTATATGTAAAAGAAAGACTTTTAATAGGTTTACAATTAAATTTAAAACTACTATTATAGAGATCTACGAATCGTTTGTCACGCCTCCATACCCAAAGCCTTTCCTATCACCTCTAGCCCACCCCCAATCTCTGCTATGGATGGAAGTGAAAATACATTTTTGACCTTACCGAGATTCGAAATAAATTGTATCGGGGAAGACCAATTCATTGCTTAAAGCACTAGCCTTTGTAATCATAGCTTTGGTCAGAATAGAAACTAACTATAATATTAATGAGTTAGTTGAAAATTAAAAGTACTCATTTTTTGGGGCAAAATTTGAGGCGGAAATATAATCTCGTTTAACACGTCTGTTCATATACACGCTTACAAGATTAATACAAGATTAATAATTTAATTTACTATTAAGCTTTACATTCTCAGTCTAGCTTACCATTTATTTGCATAGCTATATAAATAAACACATCAACAAAGTCAACAATTTTTTTTGTTACCTATCCATGCTATCCACATATTTACAATAACATAAAGTAATAAAAAGTTAATATATATATATATATAGTTTATTAGCATTTGCGTTGAGGTATAGTAATAAGTCATTTAGGAAAAAAATCACCTCAGTACAAAATACCCATTAACCAGCAAACCAGACAAGATGAGACTAGCGCCTTTAAGAACGTACAACCAGTGTGAGTTTTGACATGATATGAGCTATACTATGAATTATTCGTTTCTAATCCAAACATTTATACATGCCATGTAGGCCTGGATAATTTTTTTTAAAACTAAAAGGTGAGTAAATTTTTTCCGCGTAGTCACCTTTTGCTTGGAAAATATTAATATCAATAATATTTTATAGTGATTTTAGGATATGGTGACTATTCTTCTCGGATTATTCGGGACAGTCCTCAGTTCTACCACATTTTCCCGCATCTATAAAGTCCCATAAAATGACCCGGATTTGTAAAATCATCTTGTTTTTAAAATGCGATATTCATTTTAAACATTTTCAAGCAAAAGCACTTCTTTTGACACATTAAATAAAATAGTGCAGTTAAGTTTGTTCCTTCCAGGGACAAATGGAGGCACAAAATGAATCTTTTCCGTAGTTAATTATTTTTAGACCTGTTAAAAATACACTGAGTATCAAAAAATTAAAAGCAATGCTATAACCAGATGATATTTAATCAACTTTTTCAAAAACTTCAAAAACAAAATTTAAAGTAATGATGATTTTTAAAAAAAATTTGTTCAGAATAATAACATAATTGAAATTTAAGTAGTATTTTTATAGAAAAAATACGAATTATTTATATAATATACTGTATTTATACTAATTTATTAATACCGTTTTAAGAGGTTCTTCTTCGGTTATTTTGATTAATTATAGTGAGTATTAGTAATGATCAGTTTTATGTATAACAAAAACATATTTGAATGATGTTGCCGTTCATTAGTATTTTTTTTAAATTTTCGTCCCTGATTGTCCCGAGTATAAAATGGTCACCCCTTTTTAGGAAGATAATATTTTCGACAATATGCATATTTTAAATTATATGCTTAGTATTTATTCAAAGTTTAAAAAAAATCTAAATATCCAGATACACATTTTAATCTAATAATTGTGGTGGATTTCCAAGTAAGTATTAATGTTTTTTTAACCCTTTAGACCTTTTTATTTAGTTTTTCATCTGGACTATATTTTTCGAGTATTAATAGAGTGTTATTAACTCAAAGAATTTATATTCTGAAAATTGAAAAATGACACCTGGACACGGGAATCGAACCCGGGACCTCTGGCTGGGTTCGATTCCCGTGTCCAGGTGTCATTTTTCAATTTTCAGAATATGGTATCTAGTGGAGTAATTCCCTACTAATAAGCATAAATAATAGCTCTAGCTATTAATTCTTTCAAAGAATTTAAATAACTGCTATTTTATGGCTAAGTAAGTAGTATGATCAATGCTTCATTCAACAAAAAATCAAGATAATAGGAATAAAGATTTATTATCGATATTAAAACTATTTTCAAATATTTATATATTCAGTCATGCTTTCAGCAGCTGTCACTTTTGATGGTTAGTATTGATTTCTATGAAATAATAATATTAATAATATATTAATATTGTAAAGTAGCTTGTCAAAATTATAATTTAAAAAAAAATATATTTATTTCCACCTGAATTCCACTTTATTTTTGTTTATAAACCAATTTGTAAACAATATTTTAATATGAGCAAAAATTGATGAGAAAATGAAGGCAATATTCTTTATCGGTAGTGACATGGTTTAAGACGTCACTCTTGCAATAGACTCGATGGACTGCCAGTTATGTAAAGGCCATGTTTAGAAATGTTGCTGGTTGGGTGACTGTTAGGCTGCCTACACGCAAATGTGGATGCATTTCTTAAAATATTCAAGTTTTACACCCTCTCTATCTACCTCGTAGTAATAGGCCACTAAAAAAATATTACAAGGAAAAGAGGATATATTCTAAAGAACATGAAATAATAAATAAGAAAGCAAGTGCAGTGAGAATTAAAAGTAAATAGCAATTTAATTCAATCAAAACAGCAGACAATAAATAAGGTGGCCTTGACCATCCTAGTAGCAAAATGGAAAACATTGATCACTGGAAAACATAATAGTTATCTATACCATTTTAAGTATGTTTCAACTCTTTCAGAATAAACAAATTAAATAATAATAATATCAGTAGTAAAAGGCTTTATGAGCCAATCTAAATGGATACGAAAGTGTCCCAACAATACGGACAGAATAAACATAAATGAATTTCTCTTGTTAACTTAAAGAGTAAGCCCCACAGTTTTACTCTTAATGTCTTGAATCAATCTAACATTATGCTAACAGAAAGTACATCCGAGTACTATAAACAAATATACAATAAACTTTATAAATGACGTTACATAACATGTGAGTTACCCATATCAAACCTAATGATATCTCACGCGGGACTGTTTGAACCGTCATCAATCGAACACGAACTAAGATAAACTATTGATTTGAGATTGATGAACGTTTGAGAATAAACAACGAACAGTCCAATTTACTTTAGACTATAATCAGAATACAATGGAAAACCAAATAAGCAACACAGTAGATTCGTCAATTCCTTTAAGAATCTAACATGACTACACAACAGCAATACTATCATCACATAACCCCGTTAATATCCAAAATAATACTATTAAGTTCAACTGTTAAAGTTCCAAAATCCTAACGACGAATATTTACAGAGTGTGATAACTTCCCTTTCACTGAGTCCATTGTTCCAGGATATCGTCTCCAGACGATATAGAACAATTAGTACCGTCCGTCCAACAAGGTGACGAGTTTTGAAGTTTCACAATACAATAACGGAGATCCATCCTGGCGGTGTCAAATGTAGGTTAAGAATAGTTCCATCCCGGGCGAAGGCAAATCAAAGGTCGTACTATATATTGTTGAAGTCCATACCCGATGGTGGCTGATCCAAAAGTCGTTGGTTTATGTAATATACAGAGGTCAGTCTCTCATGGTGACGGGTTCAAAAAGTCATTCTTATTTTACAAAGTTACACGTTTTATAGTGATCTAACTGCGTAGGCACAAAAGGGGGGAATTAGTTCACTACTCGGTCGGTGACGTAAAGGGGGTGGCGATCACGCCATCTTCTTGGGTCATCCAGCTTGAAGGTCTCTGGTTGGTCACGCCGCTCCAGCCGACGGTTTCTTGCATTGTATTTTGAATCTTCTCTGATTGATTGGTCAGTGACATCAGAGGTCAGTAGATGGTTGTAGAGATTATCCGGAAGAGGTCAGCTACCTCTTTCTCCACCTCGCTTATGATTAGTAGAAATGTGCTCGTCAGTTACTTTCGTGTCGATCCGGTATTCACATCTAGTGCGGATGCACTCAGCAAAGTTGCCCCACTCGCTGACTTAGGACGTTTTGCAGCCAGTTAGGTTTCTTGGTCGTCCAAGCCAGCATATCCAGAGGGTACGTACGCTAACAGAATTCCTTGTAGAAGTTGAAAGGGGATTGTATATAAAGATATTGTTTTTATATGGCTTGGTTATATTAGGAACTACAATAGAGAAGCTTACTATTGTAGGTGAATTTACTATTTACTGACGTTTCAAGGAGCGGATAGTATTCATCGGATTATATTTTATTGGAGCGGGTAGTATGACTACGTATGCCAGTTCAGCAGCATCGGGTAGGGGTGGAGCTTAGATGTAACATTACACCCTTGTAACGTTACACAAGCATTATGATCCTTTATCCATTGATAAAAATATGCGGATAGCCCAGATGGGCATTAAGACACTATGAACACACACAGACTCAAATTTTACAGCAAAATCAATACAAATTTGCCAAAAAGTGTAATATAATAGGAAGGTTACCAATGATCGATGAATGCTCCATCCAGTCCGACATCATAGCTTAACGGTAGCACATTTCTCTATCGAGTTTAGAATCATGGGTTCGATTCCTGATATTTAAGCTGCCCATTTCATATTGATGAATGAAGGGCCTGAGGACTGTGTTTTGTCTGTTCAAGAATTATGTTAGTTTGTAATTCGTTAAAAGTGATTTCAGAAAGGATAATTTAAATATTTAAAATAATAATAAAGTATCAAACTGATCTCATGAATAATGTTGATTCAATTTTGTTATCACTCAGTTCAGTGGCCGAACAGTCTAAGGCGTCACTCTCGTGCTAGACTGATCTGCTAAAGGCGGGGAGATCAGAGTTTGAATCACGATTGGGTCTATTGAGAATGATTTTACCTATATGGTTTCTCAATATCCTTCTAAGCACATTCGGGTAAATAATCTCTAAAATGATCCCTTTCTCATCCTTAACCCATTAGAATAATTATCATAAATGCGTATAACCTGAACAGGTAATAAGGCGCATTGGTAGTAATTAGAAGAACAAAATAATCTTTATTGTTTTACCTTCATTTCTACCTTCTTTCATACTTTGGTTCCAAAAATATGAGAATAAAAATTTTGTAGTCTACTCTTTCGCAGGTAGACACTAACATATTATCTGCATGCGTGATGTCGCTGACAGGATAGGTTGCGTGTTTACTTGAAGGAAAGCATCGCTGAGCATGCAGATGATACCAATTCTCTGCGTTGTTAAAACGTGCGCGCGCACCCCGCAGACAGTGGTTCTAAGATTGTTTTGTCAAGGTTCTTGCGTGCACCACGACATGTGTTAGCACCACTCGGTCCCTATCTTTTGTTGGACCTATCCCATTGTTCTGGGTAAATGAATGCGTTACAGTTGATGGAATTTCCCACGTTATGAATTATCTGATATAACCTGACAACGCAAGCCATTAGTATTCCAAGACACGTGAAAATTATAGAAAAAAAATTCAATGTATCTTTTTTTTGTGTGTAGCTTGTCCTACTACATGTCCGGGCTGTCTGCTAATTTAAACTTATGGGCGAGGACGTTATAGTTTAGGCGGGTGTTTACTCTCATTTGCGTTGAAGGAGAATGGGGGAATTATTGAGGAAAATACAAATCAGTACATCCAACTGGGATTATAACTTTAACCTCCGCATTTCCATCGAACTAAACTAGACAAGACCTGCTTTGGTGGTCTCATGTTCTATGGCGTCACTCTTGCAATAGAATAGACTGCCGATGACATGGAGATCGGGGTTTGTATCCCAGTCAGGTGAACTGAGTTGGGGGGAGAGGGTTATTAAATGGTTTTCTACTCTCTCGCCCTAAATATACGTGGGTACACATATTCTAAATTAAACCTTCCTCATTCCTAGCTCATTAACGTAATTAGTACACATGCGTACATTTTGAACAGGTAATAAGATGGGATGCTAAGAAAAAAATAGACAAGACGGACACCTATGACCGTATACACACCGATTTGGGTAGTTTTTCTATAACCCACGTGACCAAATTTGTGGATAGCTAAAAAAACTTACAGTATAATATCTTGGCATATGTACTTATGGAAAACTTATAATGTACAATGCATAAAATAGTTTGCAAGCCTTACACCATATTCTTCATGATCATTAGCATGGTAATCTCCTAAGCCAAGAAAAACAGCAACACCTGGATTCACTAACGGAAGCAAATAGTTGCACCGGTGCAAGTTTGAAAGATTTGCCCAAATTCCTGTTCACTAAAATAAGCAGGTGAAATTTGAGAGCAAAAATGGGCCTTTTATTTGCCACCACTCAAGAGTAGGCATAACTATTAAATCATGATTGGTACTTCAATAAATTAAAATTGTTGCATATTATCGCAATGGCTTAAAATACAATTAGTTAACTGTAGGGCCTATTCCAATTAATAATGAATAAATAATATAACATACTTCTGTCAAGCACAATATTTGTTTCAATTTAGATAGTGGTAAGAAAGCAATCACCTAGCTTTTATTGTTGAATTTTTACTTTCAAACAAAGCAATGGCATTTCTTCTATTATTACAAAACAAAACGTCAAACAAAACCACGAATCGTGTAATCTTTGTATAGATCCAAAGAGGTTTGTATTCCTCCGAGTCCAAATACATCGCATCACTAAATGTGGCGGTTAGTATAGCTTTAAAATAAGTTTTAAAGTTTCTGTAAATTCTTTATTAATGGAACTTAGCTTTAAACCAATAATATAAATAAATACTAAATAATGTACTACTATTGGTTTTTTAAAGCAGCAAGAAAGAGTATGCTTCTAATTTTATTGCTAGTTTATAAGCATAATGTTTGGAAATCTTTGTATTCTCTGTTATTTTTATTAGAGATTTAAAATAAAGTAGCCTTGACTTTGAAAGTAAATTCTTCACAAGGATTAGTAGAAAAGAGCACAATTTATTACGTTTATGGTGACGTCACATTAATATTGCCACCAGTTTGCGCCTTGTTTAGTGAATACGGCAATGGAGCTAATAATAAGGCGCATCTTTGGGAGTGTCATAGGTGCAAAGTTGCGCCATTTCTAGACTTGCGCTGGAGCAGAATAATTGCACTCGTTAGTGAGTACAGGCCCTGGTGTATATTATTTTATTTCTGCACACATATTTCGATATTGACGCCCTAAGCCAAGTGACAGTCGGATTAGGTAGCTCCGAAACCAATAAACATAAAAGCTTAAACTTTTCACACTTATTCAGTGAAACCTTCAAGTTTTACACTCAGGCGTATTTTATTAATATAATGTTTTAAGAACTTGATGACTAAGATCACGTGATCATTGGTGCCAGTTTCTTTAAAACCACCTTAGATACAACCATTGCGAATCTGACGTATAAGAAATTATGACAACCAACTAAGGTAACTAATAGACCCAACATGTTTATTATCAGTATTATAGATTGGATATGGTAGCGAATCGCTTTATATTGCAATTTATAATCGAGTAGATTTCTCAAACTCAAATACAAATGATGGGTACAGTGATAAAAAAGGGTTCATTCACGTTACACGTATTTTCCAGGACCAAAACTTTTATATCTCTAGCCGCATAAGTACCAAAGTAGATACTTTTTTAATTAATTTAAATATGACATACATCACTTTAGACCAAAATAATAAGTGTATAATAGATCTCAAGATTGTTAAAATTAGACGTTACCTCTTTTTCTATTGTCCCCTTCAAATACATTTAACGAGACTACTATCATCATTTGAATAACGCCGGGCACATACAGATAGTATAAAATATAAACACTAATTAAAAATCTTACTAACTCAAAGAAAAAACCTTATGAGTACCTAAGGGCACTATCGTTGAACACTCTAAATAGTACACACTCAGATATTAACATATATACTTAGCCTTTAAGAATGAGTGGAAACCTGCTTTGGTGGCCACATGGTTTAAGGCACTACTTCACAGTATTTTAGACTGCCGATGATGGGTATATCAAGGGTTCGAATTTCGGTCAGGTGTACTGAGAGTGGTTTTTTATTCAAAATGGTTTTACACTTTCCCTCCACGCAAATTAAAGTACATTTCCTATAAATATAAGCTTCCTCATACCTAAAACCATTAGCATAATTAGTACATAAGTATATAACCTGAACAGCTATTAAGACATGGTAAAATAAAAATAAAAAATAAAAGAAAGTTCGAAAATTATCTTACACTAAGCACTAAACAGTATATAATAATTGTTCAGTGGTAGAAAATATATGTGACAGCTTTTTATTTCAATTGAATTAAATCTATATTTGTCGGTAGAGCGTATATCGACCTAGTTTAAGATGTTGCTTTTTATACCCAGTATGGGCAAAAAAAATTTATTAAAAATCTAATAAAATTTAGGCTTCCTCTTTTTCAGGGATGAATTAACTGCAGAAGGAATGGGTTTAATGTGTCTCTTCTAGTATAAAGATAATCGGTAATCTATAATAATTTAATACATCTGTAAAGGTGTTTATTAAATAATCCCACTCCCCAAACAAAGCTAGCTTACTCCAATAATTTAAAAAAACTAAGCTTTTTTTTTTCAATAAATCTTACCATCAGTTCGGGCTAAGTTCACACATTAGTTACGCTAGTGAAATATGTTTGAGAAAGATAAATTATTTGTAAATATGTACGCATGTTCGGGAGGTTAGGGGGTGCCACCCCTCAATGGAGCTGACCGAGATTTTAATTCATATCTCATCACTAGCAAAACAATATAGTACAAGAATGATGCTTTAGAACATATGACCACCGATTCGGGTTAAACATTTATTGATATCTAAAAAAAATTACTAGTTCTAAACATGAAGGGAAAAATGAATTATAAAGAGATGAAAAAACTCACTTTAAGGCTTCTTTGTAGTGTGAAGTCGCCAGTTCTAGGCTGCTGGAATCTCTCTGGAAGTTGGCAAAATTGTAATGCATCTTTGCGTTATGTGGCAATGCCTTTAGTCCAGCCCTGCAAACGGATGAACATGTTTACAGTACAATTTTAATAGAAGGATGCAGTTAGAAGAATTATTAAGTATCCTTTTACCGAATCATGTGTAAAACCATTGGATTGGTTACTTTTAGGAATATAAAAAATATATATTAAATAAATGGTATGACGCTATCACACGAACTTTCTCATATTAGAGCTTTGAACAAAATGATTAAAAATAGGTTTTTAGTAGACTCACAAAATATTTTTCTTCCGAAAAACATATATATCATCTTTTTAATCTCAATAAACACTCCTGCTATATAAATTTAAACTAAATTGTTCTAATTTGTAAAACAAATTTAAATTTTCAAAAATCAGTTATTTGTAACCAACCATCAAAATATTTTCAGTTTGTAAATATAAAAACCTTGATTTATAATAAAAAAATTCTTAAATGTTTAATTTGAACGACATGTTCAAGGCCTTATTCAATCAATCTCTAATTTTCTAAAATTTTACATCAGTAAAATATATTTAAACTGATTTATTTAAAAAAATAATAAAACATTATCATTTACATGTAACGTAGACAAGTTATTAATTTTGAACAAAATTGCTGATGTTATTTTACAAAAATGTAAGATTCATAAAACGTTTGTTAATAGTAGATCTAACCGTTAACAAGCCTTTAAAAAAATTAATATATAAAATTCTGTATATTGTTAAGAAATTATTACACACCAATTTTGAATCAAATCATTATATACAATTTTAAAAATATTTTATATTTAAAAAAATAAACAGTCATCAGTTAACTAGCCCTAACCGAAACAGGTAGTAAGACATGATGATAAAAAAATTAATAATTTTGGGGCTAAAAATTTTCACGATTACAATAATGTATCTTTAGATGAGTAAACAACATTTAATTATAGTGTAATGTAATCAATTTGACTGTGGTAGTAATTTTTGTTTTATATTATCTCCTAAAGTACTTAAAATACTCAACACAGTTTTTTATACAACAGAAGTGTGCTATGATTTTGATTCTGATAATATTGCAGATGGAATTATGTATGTTTCATTTGCTTTTCTTTTAGAGTAAAAGTTTGATAAGGATGTTGTAAAACATTCAAACTCAATTCTTTTCCTCTAAACATTTATAAAATTTTAACAAAGTATTGTTATTGTCTAGTAACATTTAGGCAATATTAATGTTACCTAATATACATGTGCTCCTTCTTTGTGTTGCTACCCGCCTCGGTGGCGTAGTTGGCTAACGCGCCAATCGTGTTGAGCCAGACCACCGAGGAAGGGGAGATCGAGGTTCGAATCTCGGTCGGGTGAACTCGGGGTAGTTTTTCCTAAATGGTTTTCCACTCTCCCTCCACGCATATGCGGGTTCACTTCCTCTAAATTCAACCTTCCCAATTCCTAAAATTCCTAATCCATTAGTGTAATTAGTACTTAAGCGTATAACCCGAACGGGTAGTAAGACGCGGTGCTAAAAAATTAATTTTGTGTTGTAAGCCTGAGTCAGCCGACCATACGCAAACAGTTAAGAATATTATAACAATTTTATGATTACAATAAGCTTAATTTTCGTGTAGTTACACATCAGTATTACGGAAGTAGGCAGAAACGTTTAAATAAAGACACACTTTTAAAATATATGACAGGCTGAAACTAGGACAGTAGCAGCTGGGTGTGGGTGAGAGAGGGGGACGTTACCACAGGACTAGAGCGCGCTCTTTTCCCCATTTGAAGGTAGAGTTTAGTTAGATATCCAATGTAAACGTATAGAAAAGGACTGTTTGGTAGAATGACTCATTTAGGCTAAAGATTCTTTTTGAACTTAAATAAATTAGGACTGACTAAATCACATCATATACTAGAGATAACAATAAAATCAAGCAAAACTTCAGGTATGTATAATTTAAACACTCATATCTAACACTCCCTGCCTTCACAAGGTCATCCTGACAAATTGCCAACGGGGATAGGGATCGGGTAGTGACATTATTACACATATTGTTATTAGTTTTATCAAATAGATTATATAATTATTTTTTTTTTGATCCGCTTATTATACTCGTTCTAGCTAAATGCATTTATTAACACTGATAAGGGTAAGAACAAATAAATATGTCTGCCCTCTCATAGTCACTTCAACTCTTTGACATAATGTAACAAGATAGGATGTTTGATTTTTTTTTAAATACAGCATGATAGTTGATTTTTTTAAATACAGCAGAGTTCACCTCTAAATATAATGGACACTATCATCGGAGAAGTAAAGATACTCTATTTCACAAGTTTGTATCTAAGGTAGCCACTACTTTGGATTCAAACGTTCTCCCAAAAAAACAAAAGCTGCACTTAAACATGGTTACGTGATTAGCTCTAAGCCAATAACAAGCCTTCATCAACATCAGCGTCGAACCTCTGGCGTTAATTGAAATAATTTTAGGTTTTTATTTTTGGGCGTGACAACATCCGTTTAAGAAACCCAATACGATTTAAAAACCAAAAGACCTAGTAAGTAATCTTACGTCCACAAAACGAGATAAAATCAACACTGGTTTTAATGATTTTGCGAGTATATTTTTAATAACTCGGTAAATGGAAAGCGTGCCTATCGTTCATGTTCCCCTTTGATTTATTTCATGATACCGCAAAATGATTTGAAAACATCAATGGTAATATTTATCTTAGATATTTTACCATCCACAAAATAGTAAGATATAACAATATTTAGTGGTTTATAGAGTTTGTTGTAGTGCATCATGGAACGACGTAGATTTCTACAATCGTGTGTATTGCTGAACCACTCAAGCATATTCGGCATTCAGCTCTTTATTTTCAGTGAGCGTGTGAATCAAACTCTAATTTCAAGGCAATTATTAAGTAATAATTATTAAACACGGAAAAAAATTAAGTGAGTCAGTAGAAAAATATATCACTTTGTGCATTGATAATGATTGAAATATTTCAATTCCTATCATTATTTCTCATTTTTCAGAAGAGCTAGAAATTGGTAGGGGTTTTCTTTACCTATTATTCTTATTCAATATTGTTCATAGTATGATATTATCATAATAACCTTGAGCTATAGAGTTCTATTAGCTATATATATATGTACATATATAGATAATAACACATTACAGCTCATGAATAGATGTATAGTTTATGTTTTATATATATATATATTTATACAAAACATGAACTATCCATATATTCATGAGGACAAATCTTGAATAATTGGTCCGCGGTAGTTTCAAGTTTTTTTGAAGGTTTGAAAAGTTATTACAAACACAACTATCTATTAAAACGTATTTCAAACATGTGATGTCATTTTGCGAGTAAAGTCACCAGTCACACACATAGAATTAGTAATATCATCTAATGGAGGTAATATAACTTACATGATCAGAGTCTCCCTGCAACTCCAGTCTTTATTCCTGACCACAGTTCTGGTACACAACACTAGGAGCACCACCAGTCCCACACATAAAAGTAACGACCTCTGACGCAAGAAAGCTGCCCAAAGTAGCTGAGCTCCGTATGCCACCAGCAACACGAAACCTAAGCTAGCAAACAACAGACAAACTGTTTAGATTAGACACAGATTCTATGTTTGTGTCGAGTGTAAACAAGAATGTTTTATGTGGGTGTTTTATTACCTGGGGATGTACAAGACCCTCTCAGCTACCACGAAACCAACAGTAACAGCCAAGTTGGCTGCTGGTAAGAAAGGTAGAACTAGCAGTAGACATCCTAGAACTAGGGGTGAATGTCTTTGTTGCTGGAACAATAAGATATTTACCAATACTTTATTATCACTTCATTACAACTGTTGCAATCTGCTGGTAGGAAAGGTAGAACTAGCAGTAGACATCCTAGAACTAGGGGTGAATGTCTTTTTTGCTGGAACAAGGAGATATTTACCAACACTCTATAATCACTTCATTAAACTGTTACAATCTGCTGGTAGGAAAGGTAGAATTAGCAGTAGACATCCTACAACTAGGGGTGAATGTATCACTTCATTAAACTGTTGCAATCTGCTGGTGGTAAAGGTAGGATTAGCAGTTGACATCCTAGAACTAGGGGTGAACGTCAATGTTGCTAGTAGAACGATAACTTTATTGAAATGATGCTACGAAGAAGAATACCCAACAGCTTCAAAAATTACTTTCATATATACATCCGCTAAAAAATATTTTTCTCAGATACTACTTTTGACCAAACATATCACTAGAAATATAATAATAATAATAATAATAATAATAATAATAATAATAATAATAATAATAATAATAATAATAATAATAATAATAAGGTAAATTTAGATTTAGCCAATAGAAGAATAAATTTGCTTAAATAATTATGTTCTGAGCCTACCTTACTAACGTAACTATACCACATATTGATATCTTCCAATATATGTAGCCTAATATACATTTCAGTCAACGGTTCTAATATTTTTGAAAAACAAAACAAAAAAACAAATATTACTTTAATTCATTTTAATTGTAGTAAGGAGAAGTAAGATTAAGTATTATAGGGAACGTAACCTATCTAGATGACACTTATGGGAATAACTTATGTATTTATATGTGATTAAAATCCTGACATCTAATTTTTAGCCTTTAATAATTAATTATCACTTCTATTAAAAAATATATCTTTTTTAGTAACTTGTATGTTAATTGACTCAAAAGAATGACTATTGATCATCCAATTGTCACTTTTACCAAATACGTTCCTTATAATACTCAAAAAACACAAAGTCAGAACTAATACTAGTCAGACCTGTACTAAAGGCGGGTTATAATTTTGTTGTAACAATCAGATCTACAAATAATTTACTTGGTTAAGTTTTAGTTTCAATTGGAAATTTTTATTTTACAAACCTAGAAAATCACCTCTAGATTTTACAAACTTTGATATGGATGGTTTACCATCATGATCTGTGCTTTGTATCTTTATAACGATCCTTAAAATTAGATGATTTTACTACAGTTGTTATTCTTGTCCTTACCTCTACAGTATACTTCACGTGTATTCTCGGAGATATTAACATATATGCAAATCATTTTCTTAAGCGTTCATGAGCTTATCCCGCTTCACAGAGTTCCTTGCAAATTATCTCTTTTACGAGTTCAATAGTCAGTCCAGCCCACATAGATGGTCACGTGGTAAGATTAATCATTCGAAAAATACTGGATTACTGATGATAGTAAAGTGAGATTACTAATCTTGGATGGGTGCACAGATGATTTAATTATTTTAAATGATTTCCCAAACTCTTTTCAAACAAATGTTGGTTCACTTTCCTAAGCATTCTGCCTTTCTTATTACTACTTAGTAGTAATGATACGCATATAATCACAAGGGTAGAACGAGGTATACAGAAACCAAATTTAAAAGACTATGGTATAATACTTTAGCTCAGTCTGTATTGTGTCTCTCTACACTACTAAAAGTCCTGGGTTCAATTCTTGGGATGGCCGAAAAATGTATCATCAGTGAAATCAGGGATTCCTCTTTTACATTGATAATTTAATAGCTGGAGACGGAGTGTTTTTTTTGCTCTAGATTTAAGTTAATTTATACATCATGTAGCTTATACAATCAATGAGTTCAGAAACTACACGTTAAATACCTAAAAAAAAAGGATAAAATACTCTACTCCTATAAATCATTGGTATTTCTTATTCAAGACTCTCATAGGGAGCTATATTAGGTTAATAGGGTGATTGATGACTAATTTTAAATATATATAAACACATATTTTGTCTACAACGCCAGAATTAAGAAGCCCATCTCACCTTCCAGATTGTATCTAACTTATGGTAGCTAATACAGCTTGGACAATTTGTCACATCATGGTGCGGTTATCATTATTCCACTTAAAAAAACAAGGGGATTGAGACTATTGAAACAATTTTATGATATTACATAGATTGAGAAAAAATTGAAAAATAGTTATTTTAAATTATAAAGCTACTAAGAAGTTTTCAATTTCACCATTATCTTTTGAATAATTCAGAAAAACCGCACTTGTTTACGTTTCATGTTTTGAGCGCATTATTGTATCTAATCACCCTTCACGGATTGGTCGAGCATGTGACGATCTTTCACTCGCCTCTCCCTGACCTCAATCCTAAGGCAGTGTAAAACGAAGTATAAGGTGGCCATCACAGTCAGCGAGAAAGTATAAATTGCTGTCAAGCTATACGATCTAAAATACTTTGGTCTTTGTTGTTTTCTCTACATAATATCTTATTATGAATAAGCTTGTACTCCCTTTAGCCCTTCACCTACAACCACCCTTTGTAATTTCAATAAAAAGAGGGGGGAAAAAGATTATAAAACTTATTATTTCAAATTAAAGAGGAAAGCTCGCTGCTATTTCTAAAATATCTTAGAGATTTGTGTTGGGAGCCTATAAAAATCACTGTAGTGTAATTGATAAATCTATGGCCATTTTTCATCAAGCTTATTCTTATATTTCAACAAATATGATTAAAAATTAGTTGGAAATGATCTAACGTTACATATTCACACATTTTTCTCTATTAATAAAACTCAAAACTATAGGGTTGACACCCGCCTCGGTGGCGTAGTTGGCTAACGCGATAGTCGTGTTGAGCTCGACCGCCGAGGACGGGGAGATCGAGGTTCGAATCTCGGTCGGGTGAACTGGGGTGGTTTTTCCTAAATGGTTTTCCACTCTCCCTCCACGCAAATGCGGGGTCACTTCCTCTAAATCCAACCCTCCCAATTCCTAATCCATTAGAGTAATTAGTAGGGTCTACTTAAGCGTATAACCCGAACGGTTAGTAAGACGCGGTGCCAAATATTATTATTATTATTATTATAGGGTTGACAGGGAAAAATAGCCATGTTGCAATATCTAAGATTTATATTTGTGTGAATTATTTATTGACATAATGCATCGTAGAATTAAATATCGCGTTAGAGCTGTACATCTTCGCGTGGCTATTTTTCGCTTAGAACGATGGGCGATGGGATGGAAAGAAGCGCGATTTTTTATTTTTTTTTTATTTTTTAAATATAAATATATTTTTTTGGCCAAAATAAATAATATTGCTCCAGTAAATAAATTTGGATTAATTTTATATATATTTTAGCATCAAATAGTTATAAATATTTATCATGATCATTATGGTATTTAATTAAAAGCTTTTTAAACTAAGATAAAAAGTTATCATAAATTTGAGGATGCACATGACAGATATTCGATAACTGTTAAGTTGAATTGATTTAGAAAATATAATTTAAATTATCTACTGAATCAGTTTTGTTTTATTTTGCTAAATAAATATTCTATATATAAAAACGGCAAAAATAGAGGCCTTGCTATGGGGATGTAGTACACGCGAGAAAAGGCCAGTGTTTTGGCAGTTTTTATAGTAAAATTTTTTTTGTGCCAAAATAAATACAATATTGCTTCACTAGACAGTAGAAACACAAAGTTTAATTTCATTCACATGATGATATAAAAAGTGATTGAATATCTGTCATGATCATAGCGGCAATAGATAAAACAACTTTTTAAATGAAAATAAAAAGTTGTCATTAAATTCCAGAACACTTTTGACAGAAATATTAAAGGAATGTTGATATCATATTAAAAAAATTAAATCATAAGTTTGTACTGATGCAAAATTTTATTTGTTTGACTAAAAAGATGTTTTGCTACTAAATAAACTGCAAAAAACACTTCTATTTTCTCACGTCCACCTTAACAAGCGATCCCTTCAAACACACTAATATTTTTAATGGAGGTATGTATTACTGAATCAAAATTTCAGTTACAAAAGTGTAATTCTTGTTGGTTAAATACAACCTATTACAATATATACCTAACTACCTGCTTCGGTGGCTATATGTTCTAAGGTGCTATTATGGTACTAGACTGCCAATAGCGGTGGATATCAAGGTTCGAATCTCAGTTGCGTATACTGAGAAGTATTTTCCAAAATATTTTTCCCTTATCCCTTCACACAAATGCGGGTACTCTTCCTAAAAATATAACCTTTATAATCCCTTAAACCATTAGCGTAATTAGAACATAGGCCTATTACACAAACGTGTAGTAAGACATGGTGCTAAAAAAATTATTATAATAAACGCAAGCTCAGCCGTATAGCAGGAAGGCTAGAGAGATTAGGAATACTTGTGTACCATATTATTAGCTTGGCAAGGCTCTAGAGTCTAGAGGGATTATATTTAGGCCACCGACGTAGCCTACGAGACAGGAATGGATTAGTTGCAAGATAACGCAATATAATATTGACAGTCTGGTTAAAGAAAATCTAATTGTGAAAAAATTACAAGGTAATTACTTACAGCATGACCGACCACACACATGTGCGGGAAAATGATTAGTTTGTTTTAAATAGCCTGTAGCAAAAAATTTAGGTTCAGAACTGCATTTCTTGCTAATTTCTCGCGATCGTTCATAGAAAAACGTATTGTGATCGTCAAAAAACTTGAATTATAAATGTTGATGTGTGTTTACGTTTAGTGATCCTCTGAACCCAAAAATGTGTATTTTTGCAATGCCATCTCTTTGTTAATTAATCGAATTAGAGCCGAAACAATTTTAGTGATCAAACTAAAATTGGTATTTAGAGTTTCATAAGGCCCCCAGAATAGTTTTTGGAATCATCCATCAGACTCTTAAGTTAAGGGTAGTTTACTTAGGGGGAAAAGAGAAAATATCAATTTTGTCAAAATCGGCTCAAACGATTTTGATTAAAATTGGTACTTAGGTCTTGTTTGACTTTTGACTTTTTTTTTTAAAGGCACGTATCGTTTTCCCATGAAAATTATTTTGAGGATACTTCAAATAAGCGTAAACTTCCAGTTTTTATCATGCATTCACAAGTCTTTGTAATTATAATTTATTTCATATCTACTAAGTTGTAAGACTTTTTAAGATATAAAACTTTTATTAGAAAGGATATTTTCAAAATTAGCAAATGTATTTTTTAAATAGATCTTTGATAAATGGATGGCCAAAGATGCACAGAGCAAAACATATATTTTTATACACACGACACAACTTACTGTACAAAAAATTACACAATAAATTTTAACCTAAAGATGGCGTCGTGTGAACAGTAAAAATGTGTACGTGATCCGCCTTGTACAACTTATTAGGCCTATACAGTTTCAGGGAATATAACATGTCTTATATCGGCCATTCTTACTGTACAATTTTGGTATTGTTAAAAAGCCAAATATGCCACACGTGAACTAACGATATCGTATTGATTAGGCATTAAATTATTAATAAAACAGTTATAATTTAAAGTTGTATCAGTATGATAGATAATAAATATAAAGAATCAACTCAATATATGTATTGTTGATTTATTTACTATTATGTTAAAATCCCACCTAATGAAAAGAAGCTATCACTATCTAGGTTATATCAATTTTATGTTTTTAGTTGTTATCAAACAACTAAGCCTAAACATTTCATAGAGATATCATTTTATTTGGCAACATGTCTTCCTACTCGTCCTGAAATGTACACGCACTAACTATGTAGGTATCAGAAAAATAAAATTTAGAGGAATATTAACCTTCATGTGCGTTAAGGAAGATTTGGAAAAAAAAATTAGGAAAATATACCAATAGTACATCTGTCTGGGATACGAAACCCAACCTCCCCGTCACCAGCAAACCAGACTAAACCAGATTTATATTATTTCCCCGTGTTCACTGATGCGGGTAAGGTAATCACTAATCATAGATTATTTAAAAATAAAGTGGGTTCCTAGTGTCTAAATACGTGCAGAATAAATATGGTTTTACTGTACCAAGTTGTGTCAGGTTAAAAACAAGGAACTGAATAATAAAATATAAAATCGGGTAGTACTTTAAAATCAGTTCTTTTGGTATTCATGTTCATCCCCATTACTTAGTGAAGTTCCTCCTGTGTCTCATTTATAAAGAAAAATCCCAAGAATAAACGTTACTTTCATTCTTTATTCAACATTTGAAATATTAAAACGCTTCAACCTGCATATTCTCTTGTATTTCCTCTCAATTGTACTTCGCTTTTGTAAATCTCTGAATTATATATTTTAATAAAGTTTCGAATTCAAATATAACTTTTATTACATTGTACCTAAACTCATTTAAGTATTCCTGATGGAATATTCTATGTCATGCGTGTTCAAGCACGAACAAAGGTGCTCTAAGGTTTTGTAGAGGATGTAGAGTAAGACGCTCGAGATTAGATCTAGGGATTACTCGGTAGATGAAGCTTCTCCTCTCAGAATACTGACAAAACACCTCTTGAAGTAAACTTCACACTTTAAAAGGAAGCTCTCGTTCATATCCGTGTGTATTAGAGGTGGCCTATTTACGTGTGCAAGATGTTAATACTTAAAACCAAGTATTAGATTAAAATGTAATCTATTTTTTTAAAGTTTCACGCACCGAGTTAAGACTTTAGGTATCTATCAGCAACATTTTAAATTGTTTTAAAATGTTAGTAGAATATATATTTTTAGTTAATATAGTATATTTAATAGTATAAAACACATAGAGAGAGATCTGGAATTAAAATTATTAATAATTATTTTCAATGTGTAATTATTAACTCTAAGAAAAGGGGAAGAATTTACAAACGTAAATCAGGCTAGTATACCACAAAAATTCATTAAATAAGCAAAATGTATGTAAATTAAATTATCACAAGTTGAGCTATTAATACCTTTAAGTGAATACATTTTCCTATTATTTAAGTTGTAAGATATTGGGGATTTAAATCTAAGTTGGGCTAGCTAGAAGATGACATTTTTAAGGGTAGAATAAAGAAATTACTGACTTTAGCTGTTATATTTTACAATATAATTTTTCATTTGGACAAATTTGGTAATAGTGATTACACTATTAGTGAATCATTTTAATTAAATCTCAGACAAAGATATAACACAGGTCAAATCTATAACTAAGAAATATCAAAATGAGGCTCATGGAAATGGGTGGTTATTAATTATAAAAAACTTTTTAGATCTGATATGAAATTATAGTTTGGCAGACTGGTAGAGAAACCACTCCAAAAAACCAAATAAATCTTAAAATTTGAGATTTATAAGAGTGAATTGGATAAAAGTGAAAACATACAAAATACACAATACACTTACCTCAAATCAAAGAAATTAGACTCCTTATTCAATCAATAGTATAGTACGTACCTAAGCAATTTAAAATTGTATCTAGACATAAAATATATACATACGATTAAGATCAATATTTTAAAATAATACTTATATTCATTAGTTATAAATCTTGATGATCCTAATACTTGTGGATAGCTAGTGTCCCAAGAAAAATGATTAAATCCACTTTCACCGATTCATACGTCAAGTCGTGTTATCTGCAGCTATCACTTTTGACACTAATATTAGTCTAAAGTATAGTGTTACTATTGTTGCCAACAAAAAAATATAGTTTTTTCTAAAAGACTCATACTAAGAAAATTGTATTGCACATTTTCTCCCTGACAAAAGACAAAATAATTGTTATACTTAAATACTGATTTATCTTAGATGCTTATATTAATACAATATTAATATTCCATCTTAAACATACATAACATCCTCCTTCGTCCCATGATTTAATATCTGTTCAGGCTAATATTACGTTAAAAGTGTTGGCATGGAGAAAGTAGAATTTATAAGGAATGAACCAACATTTTCTTGGAATTAGAGTGGTAAGTCATTACACCCACATTAAATCTTAATGACATTGAAACCTTGACCCCCCCGTCACCGGAAAATGTTACTAGATGAACTTGACATTTATTACGCGTGCCTACCGATGTAATAATATTGTTTAAATTCTAGTAATAGTCCGTTTATTAGTGTCAAGATTCCTTAAAACAAACACTTTTAAACCGACAGAACCAACATAGTAATAATAAATAGTAAATACAATATTTACTAAAAATTTATTTTCTGTTCCTTTTGTCTTTTCAACTCATGCAATTAAAATTGTATGTACACATCAATCACCCTTTTAGTCTACTAAAATTAAAACACCCACCCTTTACAGAGTTTTTTAAAACAAATAAAACGTCACTTTCATTTCTTCGCTGCACACTCAACTTGTTTATAAAATCAATTTTCTCCCCTTTTACCCCTCTCTTCACTTCCAACCTTCCCAACATCCCTTCTCATGTCTACATCGTCGTCACCTCTAAAATCCCATCCTCTCTCTCCATCTTCGTAGAATGGACTGCGCACTTTCCAATTGCATAGCACACCTGAAGAAAAACAGGGTGGGGTAAGAACCTTTTCCCCTTCCTACCCCCATTTCAAACCCCACAAACTCAAACCGCTAAAACCTCCAGCCACCACAACTTTGTTGGTTGATGGTATTACTTCATGCAGTCAACCAACCTTCTTCCCACTTCTACCTCCTTGCTCCAAATCTCATACTCTTGTGTACATGTGTGTGCTTGTGTGTGTGTGCATGTTTGTGTGTGCGCGCGCGCTTGTTAGTATTACATGTAGCCTAGCGTCACCCTTCATACACTTTATCTAGATTCCAAAGCGAATGCCTAGCCACAATCTAATCACTGTAATTGCAACGGCCCCTTCAAAAAGTCTCGCTGTAACAGAAACCTTTAGGCGATGGGCTGTCGACAATTTCCCCTTCTATATAAAAAACCTCAACAAAAAACCTTTATAACCTGAGATACCTACTACGATTTTCTTTTTTCTACTCCCGAAAACTTCTCTTTCCCCTTCTGTCTACGATCTCTTTTGCCACTCGCCCGCATGTATTATTCAGGTTTAAAGTTACGAAACGAAGGAAGATTAAAAGAAAAAAAGTATTACTTCCGGAGTCCAATGTTTCTTCTCTGTTCGCTTGTTACCTCCCTCTTCGTAACTCTTCACCCTTATTCCTTCAAATTGTATCGGCCTTCATTTTTTTCCCTCCTCTTTTCTTTTCACTCTTCCTCATACTTCACAACCCGGTCATATTGATCATCGTAGAGTATGGGGAAACACCATTGTAAACATTTATTTTTTATTCATTTTTCATCAGGGTAAATGTTGAAAGCGTATAACCGAAACGGTTAGTAAGACGCGGTGCTAAAAACAAATACAATTGGTGCCAAACAGACACAGCTTGTAGAGATAAAACATATTTAGACAGGAACAAATATTTGTTCATCTGTCAATAAGTCCCATTTAGTAACATCTGTTCGCTCCTGATGATAAAACCACTAAGATCGTTTAAAAAGAGGCCCTGCCTTACATTTTGATTTTACTTTCTTCAACTAATACAAATATTCTTTGTGCCTAATCTTAAAGCAGAAGTATTTAATTTATATTAAATTTTTTTATCCTCAAGATATATAAATGTATATATATATATATATATATATATATATATATATATATATATANCTGGGTTATTTTTTCTTTGTACGGGAAATTAAAAAACTCTGGGATTAGAAATATTATTGTTTTAAATAACCTGTTTTTAAAAACTGACATTAACGCGAGTGAAACAGTGGGCAAAAGCTGGGTGATAAATAAAAAAGTATTCCCTTGGTAAATATAAACTACGCAGGTAGCTTTCAACACTTATTTAAATCAAGCTTACATTTACATACATGCTATATCTGTACTATTAATTGAAAAACCGTTAGATTTCTCCACACATGGGAATTGTTTGTATTCAGATGAATCAATGACCACTAAATAAATGGCATCCTGAAAAGGAAAGAGTGTGGGAGGATAGATACATTGACAGAAAGAAGCTGCTTTATTGAGAACTAACATTTCCCGTGGCTTCGTTGGCTTTAAGCAATACATCAACACATTCGATAACTTCAAATGCTAGAAAAGAATGAAGCTTATTCGAGAGCAGTGTGTTATGTCCATACGAAGATTCACGAATAAGTAAACACGAGCTAACTCCTATCAACAACCCCTCTACACCCTTGCTCATATCCCTTGCTATTGTCTGTAACTGCAATGACAGCAGCGACGAAGGCTCACTACTTACACCAGGTTTTTTTCGAAACTACTTCACACGCTGATGAGATAGTGATATGGTATATAGTTTATAATAGTTACATAAAAAATAAGGAGTGCAATAGAGGAATACCCGTATTGATCCAATGAGTAATTTTTTAGTTTACTTTCAGCAAACAAAAAAAGAAAAATCTGTAAAATGATTAGGTTTTTACAAATAATGTTTCTATATAGTAAATATACACAAAAACAAAGGTTATGAACTGCGAATGCAGTACGAACCTCAGAGACATTCAACTAGCCAGTTAATCAACGAGGAGTGTCAGATTGAGCAGTAAGGCATAAGATCCCTAATGTTTATGGCGACGATACTTTAAACCAAAATAAATAAACTATCGATCAACTGGGTGCCAAATAACAGGTTTGAATAATAACAATGGCTATTTTTTCCCTCCCCTCTTCCATTTTTTACATTAAAAAAAAAAATCTGAGGTGTATATTTATCATGCACTTTCTGAACCAAATGATTATACAAGGTGGAGTCGAAACAATTAAAGATGATTAGTAACTTGAAAATTAACACTTTAATTGTAAAGTAAATATTCAATACCTAAATAAAATCCAACTAAATACTACATTTTTTCTCTTTTTGAAGGTGTCTTCAGGTGAAATCCACCGGACGTCAGACAAACTTCAACACGTTGTCCATCACTTTTCTCAGCATAGATTGTCTAATTGTTTCCACCCCACCCTATATCAACACAAGACCTATAAATTGGTTTAAAACTAGAAGAAATACAACAACCAGACCCTGGCCATTAATTTATTACTGTAAAAGGGGAGACCTACATTCTACCAATGATACATTAACAATTCTGGGAATAGAACCAAAGATCACAAGGTCAGTGGGCAGAAGCGCTCCTGATTAAAATAAGCTTTCGATACCCTACAACGTTACAATAGCTACCATAAAGAGCTCACTGCTTTCTGGGCATAAGTTATCAATCGCACCAAGCACTGATAAGTTTTTATCGGCGAATAAGAGGGGTAAAAGGAGCTATCTCAGACAATAAAGTCAGCATGGTGCCAAAAGCTGTAGGATGTGCGGTAACGTATTTGGAGCAGCAATATAACTCTTTAGTAGCAAATAAACTGATACTCTGGCGATTGCCTACAACACTTAGCAAGGGGTGTGAGAAAGATTTGGGAGGAAGACGAGACCCAAGTCTGTGGGTGCGTGGACTAGAATTTAAAGTTCAACTAGTCTGGTTCTCTGATGACGGTGGCTTAGCGTCTCAACTCATTGGTTGTATCCTAATTGCATACAGTCCATATTTTGAACAGGGCAGAATTCTTCAAAATTGCGGACACACCCAAAAATTTTATGGCCACCCAAATATCCAATGTCCAGATTGCGAAAAATTAAAAGATCATCTCGCAGGAATTCCTAGGTGAGGGTAGTGACACCGGTGAAAGGAGTTAATGGCAGCACCCGCCAGCCAACGGAGCTTTCCTCCTGACCAAGCTTACCCTAGCCTAACCTAACATAACCTAGCCTGAAATATAAATACTTGTGTATATCATTATTTATTTAAATTAAGACTGACGAGCCTGAAATTACGTATGACTGCTAGGCCCCCGCGGGCCACCCCTTTTATCAAATTAGGGGCGGGATGGCATAGAAATATTGAGGGTTCAGAATCTGGACTCCTCTCCATGCATAAAAAAATCTCATGTACGCAAACTTAACTGTTCGAAATCAGGAAGTCACCAACTCGTCTACTGGCGTGTGGTTTTATCTTAATGGGTCTTCCACTTATTTTCCTCTTAGATTTAGCTACATTTTTCTCATTTTTACCCTACTAGCTCTACCCCATTGGTGTTAATATGTTTATAACCCTGACGAGTGGTAATAAGTGGCGCTAATATCAGTTGCCCAATTTGTATATATATAAATAAATAAAGAACTTTTGTTTATTAATCGTAATTTTGATTATCCTTGGTGCTTTTCCCTCCGCCATAATTTCGTAAAATTGAGAGGTTAAAAACTTTTTTTTATAAAAATACAAATCACATGTTATTTTAAGTATTTGTGGGATGTATGAGGGCAGGACCAAGGCGGGGGAAATTGGAAGGACACCAGCCGAAACTCCACTCTGTATTTTCCGAGTCACATGTGGAAGTCATGCTTTTTGCAAGGTTGTAATGGAAGTACAGAATAATGATGATGGATTAACTAAAAGAAAATTTAAAGCTTTTTTTTCTAGTTTTGTGTGTGTACTAATGTATTTCAGCAGTAGCATAGTTTCCCTGGTGTTTGTTGAGGTGCAGTGCCCGGGCTGTTATTTGTTATTCTTCCAACCAGTACAAGCCCTCAGAGTTGCTAATTCGGAGAATGTTTTGAAGAGGAGTGGCGTGTAGGCGGGATAGGAATGGGTGGTGCGGGGTGTGGTTCAATAACAGTAGACATTACACACACACACACACACACACACATCTCAACTCTTGGTTGCAGCCGGTTCTAATGGAGTTGCGGCCATTGCAAGAGTTAGGTTGGTCCTCGTATGTGTTTTATGTTCTAAAATAGTAATTCTGTTTAGAGCTATATAAAATAAAGAATAAAACAACATGTCCTCGCTACACTAGTATGATTGGAAAACTATTCGCGACTTTAAAATAATAATTATTTTGTGGTAATAAAATACGATCTTTAGCAATTTAATTATAATGATGCCCTTAATGTTCGTCTAGCGCTTCGTTAGATTGCCGATGACGGAGAGATCTGGGTTCAAATCCACGGTCTTGTGTAATCAATGTTGTTTTTTCTAAACCATCTCCACGAAAATGTGGGTATATTTTTCTTAACTTATACTTTCATCATACTCATTCAACTAGGCTAATTGGCTTATGCGTATAATTAGAAAGGGAACTAAGATGTGGGTCACTTTGGTGGTAGGATGGTATAACTGAGGCGTCCCTCTTGAAATTATACTGAACTGACAATGACGGGGGAAATCCAGGATCTAACCCTGTCAGGAGTATTGTTAGTTTATATTTTATTCAATGGATTTTTACATTACTTCCACCTAAATATGGGTACAATTCTTCTAAATTAAACCCTTTTCATACTCGCTTCGGTGTTCGCGTGGTCTAACACACTACTTTCACAGTATAATTGACTTTCAATGGCGAGGAGATAAAGGTTAGAATCTTGGCTGGGTGTATTGAGGGTGGTTTTACAAAACAGGTTTCCACTCTCGCTCCACGCAAATGCGTGTACTCTTCTTCTTAAAAGCTTCTTAATCCCTAGAACCATTAGCGAAACTAGTGCATAAGCATATAACCCGAACGGTTAGTAAAACGTGGTGCTAAAAATAATTCCTTCTCATCCTTAACACATTGGCTTAATTATTCCACAATAGTATAGCCCTGAAGGAGAATCAGAAATGGTGCCAAGGAAAAGAACTAAGACACAGTGAAAAGTGAAATACAATACGATTTATTCTGAACAACCCGCCTCGGTGGCGTAGTTGGCTAACGCACTTGTCGTGTTGAGCTCGACCGCCGAGGACGGGGAGATCGAGGTTCGAATCTCGGTCGGGTGAACTGGGGGGGGGGTTTCCTAAATGGTTTTCCACTCTCCCTCCACGCAAATGCGGGTTCACTTCCTCTAAATTCAACCCTCCCAATTCCCAATCCATTAGTGTAATTAGTACTTAAGCGTATAACCCGAACGGGTAGTAAGACGCGGTACTAAATATTATTATTATTATTATTATTACATTCTGAACATTCCATACCAATGAAAGTGCTACCAAAAAAAGTTTAATTCAAGTAAAATGTATCGTTAAATAGTATTGATGTACGTATTACTAAAAAACTAAATAAACCACTGACCACCAGTGGAATGGATTTCGTATAACTAAGGTGGTTAATTTCATAAGATTTTATTTCTATTGAAACTTGGTAAAAATGTTACGATTTTAAAGAGTAACATTATAAAGTGATTGCGAGGTATCATATTAATTATTCAATTATGATTGCTCGTGTTTTTTATTTGTATCTCCAACAGGCCGATACACACAGAATGCTAAGATAAGCTAGGCTAAGCTAAGCTATTCTATGCTGTGCAAAGATTATGTCTGTTTGGTTTCACACTCATTGCTAAGCTAAGCTAAGCTATGGTCACTATTCTCCCCCCGAATTCAGTGTTGTATCTTTCTGGTCTGTTCCAGTGAAGCTTAGCTATGATGAGGTTCTCCAAAATGTCTTGTTTGAGTACAGGTTATAATACTGAAGAAGAGAAGATGCTGCTGTTAGCAGTTGTTTTGGAAGATGAAGAAAGTAGAGGAGGTGGAAGATTGACTTGTTCAATTAACGCTTCCATTTTTATATAAAAAACATTTATTAAATATAAAACTTAAAGAGAATATCACTTAAATACACGTGAAACAAACTGAGAACAAAACTTCAACACTTATTTAGTTATTTACAACAAACCAGCACTGCGTCTGTTCAACATGGAGCCCAAGCTACGTTATGCGCTTGCGCAACGTGAGATGGCTCAAAATGCGAGATAGAAAAATTGCCCGGCCAGCAATTGGAAAAAAACAAAACGCGGCGTAGCAAGGCTAAACTTAGCTTGGCTTTCTGTGTGAACCAGCACATTTAAATATACGGTCCGCTATTTTATTAAGGCGTTAGCATAGCAAATCATAGCTTAGCTTATCTTATCGTTGTGTGTGTACCAGCGTTAATTAGTGTGGCTACAAGACGAACAAATGAAGGTTGACAATAACTGCTAGCACTTCTGTCCTTCACCAGAAAACGGTATATTCTCTTTATTTGTGTATTTTAAATCAAAGTGAGTCGCACTGATCCAAATAGCACCTTACATGGTTAAACCCACTTCGATGTCTACGTATTCTAACGCGCACTCTCGTGATAGACAAGCCTGCTGAAGATGGGGAGGTCGGTGCTCAAATCCGGTTGGCTCAGGTGAGGGTGGCTTTTTAAAATTGTTTTCCACTTTCTCTCTATGCAAATGCTGGTGCACTTCCACTAAATATAACCTAATTAATCCCTAACGCATTAGTGTAATTAGTACTGTAATATCTATCGAAGTTACAAAAATAAGAACAGTACCATTATCTACAAATTATTTATTATTGGTTAATTCAACTCATCTGAGTCCGCTGTAGTCGAAATGTCCCGCCCCACTTAAATGGGTAAGTATATAATTATTAGAGAAACTGGCATCCCATTAGAGTATATATAGTAAATTATCTTTGGTGTATTTATTTTTTAAATTGAGGTATTTAACGTCCACTTTCTGAATTATTGAACTAATTGTAAACTAATTCAAACCTAGAACAAACATAAAACCTAGCCCCCGGCCATTAATTCATCTTTCTGAAAGGGGAAATACACATTCTGCCAATGATCAATTAATCACCCATGAGCCATAGCTCAGTAGACAGACACGCTACCAACTAAGTTAAGGGGTTGGATTTGATTTGTATATAAGAATAATTGTGTCTTCTAAAGTAAAACAAAATACAAAATAGATGTAGATGACCAAATAAGTTTGGCATTGCAAAACCTAATAAATGATATTTCAAGGTCCACCTCAGTGGTCTTTGGGTAAATTGTACACCTAAAGATCCAACTATCGTGGGTTCAAACCTAGCCCGGGTTGATGGATATTTATTGAACAATAAAATTCCATAGCACAACTTCCTTCGTAGGGGAAGTAAATCCATCGGTCAATAAGATCCTTGAAAGATAAGTAAAAAAACCTTTTCCGGGAAAATTTGTATAATCTTTCACCCTCGCTCATAGAAATTCTCGTGTGCTCTATAATCACTCAGTTCAGAAAGTGCACGTAAAATAGTTTAAATAAATAATCACATTTTTAACATGTGAGAGATAGGAATTAGGGGTTGATGATTTAAACACCTTTCTCTACCCAGGTTATCATAGCTTTACTACTGTACCTAGGTTTATCATAAATTATTTCTTTGTATACTATTTTACAACTTTCTAAACAGTTTAACTAGTTGTAAAATAGTATACTAAGAAAAAATTGTTATTGTACTTAAATTAAAACGCTCTAAAAGAGTTTCATGGCATTATCATCACTTTAAAGCTGAAGTATTTCTTTTATATATAATGGAAGCGTTATAATAACACGATTTATATTTTAATAAATGAGTCAGAATTCATATTTGAAAGTTTTATAGCTACTATTTCCATTTTTATTTAACTTAGAATAATATATGGGTTTGCAATTTCGATATAAGCTGACTGTTGAATTGTACGCGATAAAATAATGTATTTGAGATAGTAAATTTTATATTTAACGTCAAATGGCAGACATTTAGCTTTTTTTAAAAAGTTTTTTGTACTACGCCCTTCTAGCCGTTGGGATTACTATAATTTGATTATACTGACGAGACCGGTAGGAGGAAGCTGAAATTTAAGTAAATGTGCCCACATTTGCGTGAAGTTATAAGGGTAAAACATTTAGAAAACACTCAATACACTCAGCAAGTATTCAAACCCTGACCTCCCAGTTACAAGTAAACTACAAGTTTAAATGAGCTAGACGTTTCATCTACTTGTTGTGGGTCTACTTACTAATTTATTATTTGTTTTAATTAATACATTAAACCACCAAGAAATTAATATAAATTTAGTAACTCCTTTATGAGTCGAAATGGAACATAAATAGACCAGATAGGCGTCATCCATTAAGCACGTAACGCTTTTTTCCTACCTTTTTAGTCCCCCCTCCCCCATATAACACCATGTAGATATTTAGCCAAGCCCCCCTCCCCCCTCCCCAAGTTACGTAACTTTTCTCACTAAGAATGAATGCCATTATTTCATAGGGAAGATTTGTGATACTAAAGGAGGGATTCAGAATTAATACTTCTTAAAATCCATTTTAAATACTGAACATAAATGATTTCAGAGAGTATTGTTATTTAGNAAGTTACGTAACTTTTCTCACTAAGAATGAATGCCATTATTTCATAGGGAAGATTTGTGATACTAAAGGAGGGATTCAGAATTAATACTTCTTAAAATCCATTTTAAATACTGAACATAAATGATTTCAGAGAGTATTGTTATTTAGGGATGGCTACACATACAAAGAGATAAGACAGACAAGTACAGACATAAAGACGTTGAGTTCAAATTCCTCAGGTTCATGAGGGAAACCCTCTGCTATATTTATGTTATGGATGTCAGGTTTGCGATCTGAGTAAGAGCCAGCCGGCACTACAATGTGCTGAATAGTTTCGCCCTTTACTTATAGTAGCGCTTGCTACATGATGATGTTGAAGTACCCACATCAGATGCTTGACGCTGGGAGAAGACATCTTTCTTAATATTGTGCTTTTTTTAAGATAGTCATATTATCATCATATAGAGAGCTGTTTAAAGAATTCTAGGTATACAACTTTTCTAAATTATTATTGGATTAATACTATAACTTTACTTTAATTAACTTATCAATACCTAGACTTATGATTCGTTCCAACATCGATCCTGGCTTCACTCTTGAAAATGACTAGATGGCCAATGAAGCAGATATTGGGGTTCAAATACCTGTCGGGTATACTCAGAGTGGCTTTTCCTAAATGGTTTTATAATATCTCTCCATGTTAATGAGGGTAAGATTATCTCTAGAATTCTACCTTCCTCATTTCTACTCCATTAGATGAATATAATAAAAAATAATTAGAATAACTACAATTAGACTATACCACCCTACAAAATGTGTACTAAAAAGGTAGAATTTTAAAGAAACTTTACCAGCATTTGCATAAAGGGTGAGTGGGAAAACATGTAGGAAAAGCAACGCTCAGTAGGCCTGACTGGTATTCGAACCCTATCTCCCCAACATCGGCTGAGTAGTTTACTGAGAGAATGACTATTTAGACAATGCAGCCACCATAACGTATATATAATATTTGCATTTATGTACACACACATTAGATTTATCAGAAGGAAAAAGATATAGGCTTAAATACAGCTACCTTTTGTGAATAATTAATTATAATTGAAACTTTAAGTTTCATAACATGCTGCTGGTATGAAAAAATAACACTATTGATGGACTCCTCAAACTTACCTCGAGATAAATTCTGTACTTTTGCTTCTTTCTATTTCACTACATCTTTTTGAAATTCTTCCACTGTTTTTTTTTCTAGATATCGCTTTTTATATGACATCAATAAACAAGTCTCTTCTTTTTGAAGAAATTATTTTTGTTTCTTTACAAACACAAGTGATTATTCACGGCCTTTGTAAAATAATGTGCAGTAGGCATTTAAATTATACTCAAATTCAACTATACTTATAAATTTAGGCCGCTTCGATTGACAGCTGCTATCCAACTAAAAGCACGTGAGGGGGTCAGTAGTTTGGACAAATCTAAACAAGTGCCGTTAATATAAACATGTCACTGTCATCCACATGAAAATATGTGTTTTCGACTGTGCTTGGAGTTCATAGTCTTGGGCAGACAATAACACTTAAGCGATTTAGAAATATTGATA